>JAZHYW010030320.1:0-34525 GCA_037355805.1 Ixodes ricinus
TTTTTCATGCCTTTCCGTAAAGGGCAGCAGTCATCAAAAGAGCCAGACGTGGCCAGCTGCACCGCCCACGCCTCGGAAGGCCAGCACACTGCCGAAGCCAGCGACATGCCAGAAGCCCCCAGCCCTCCACTTCACCTCTGGCGTCACCGACTGTGCAAGGATCTGACCAGGCTCAGATTGCCCAAGTATGTGCGCCCTTTCATGTTCGTGCTCCTTCCAGTTCCTTGTTTCTTTTCTCGGCGATCTGAATACACAGGCAGAGACTGAAAAAACTTTCTGCCGGTCAGCGGTAGTAAACTTCTGGAACACAAACACTTCTTAGAGGTCATACTAGGAGGTGCACAAGTGCAGTGCCTAGAATTTTGGTTGGTACATATTTCCTGGCTGTTGCCAGCCACGCATTCATGTTTGCTGTACTACCAAATGAAAACTGATGATTGTTGCATAATTGTTTCGTTTCTACAGGGTGTTTGGCCTAGTCTAAAATGTGAATGCAACTTAGCAGATGAGTGAAGCTGAGAGAGCCCGCTTTCACTGTTTTAGCATGGGTATATATGCCGAGACGCTCCAGGTGTTACCGCGGTCAATCTTAATGTCCGGCATATGGGTATGGCTGGCCTGGTGTGTTGCTCACTGGTCTACAAATGGCGGGACTCATTTCCTAAGTGGCAGCAATATCTGGCCAGAATCGCAGTCGTGCAACTTTACTGCAACGTCAAGCAAGTGTGTTTGCAAAACGCGCATGTGTACCTATTGAAAAAAAAAAGAGAAAAGAAACAAAGGAGTTTTTAGTGGTTGTTTGTAGCCTCAAAGTCTGAACCTTCACCACAACATGGGTGCTGACAACAGTGCCGTGGGCTTCCTGCAAGTTCAAACTATAGTTTGTTTCACATTCTGAGGGAGCGAAGCTGGAGCTAAGAGCACAAACATGTTACCCTAAAAGAGCTTGCACTGCACAAGCGTGCATGCCTTGCAGGGGTGCCAAAAGCTTGGAGCTCGCCCTTCCTTGTAGCTCCTGCTATTCTCGCACTTAAAGTGAGACAGAGTACGGACAGGAAGGAGGTAACTTGCTCACCTGCTTGCCTCAACGCTTTCTGTGCAGGCACGAGAACAAGTGTACCAGCGTCTGGAAACGAGCTTGCGGCGCCTGCATGCCCTGAACGAGGACAGCGCAACATACCTCGAGATCCTGCAGGGTCTGGGGGACGAGCTGGACCGTGTGCCCAATGGCAACGACGCCACCGGCCTCATGTTGAGCCTCAAGGCGACTGCGGCAGGACGAAGGCGCCGGGGACGCCAGATCAGGGTGCAGCCTACGAGCCTTGCCCGACGTAGGCCAGGGCTGACGAGGGGCTCAAAAAGGGTGCCAGCCGGACGCCCACCAAGTGACCAGCCTGCCAAGAGGCCAAGAAAGAGGCCCCATTCCCTGCAGAGGAATGTGCAGGACAACGTGCCCAGTGCGAGACTGCACTAAAGGCCTCGACAGCTGGCGGCCTTCTTGAGACCCATGTCAGGTGGGTTTCACTCAGTTGCGGACCCAGGCCTGGAAATACCACTGTGTTAACGTTAATTGAGCTCACAGTTGAGTGGCAATCTGCAACCGTGAGCACCTTCTTTGCCTGCAGGGTCACAGCGTCCACATTGGACGAGCGATCGGCTCATGGGACTGGGCCGAGGCACACAACTCTTCAAGGGCACGCTGCTGAGGGCGATCGGCGGCCGAGCGTGTTGGTGCGCCACAGCTCGGAGCACGTGAAGCAGGAAGCTTGGACCGCAGAACCCAGGCACGAGCATCGTACCGGCGTGCAGTCACGTATCACTACTCTGTGACGCACGTTAAAGGCCCCAGGCCGGCAGTCATAGTGCAGCCGGCGAAATTTCTCATAGATGGTGTAAACCAGTGTCGCCGAATTCGAGGGGCAGACCGACCTTACGCTTTGTAAACACGGACGCGAAGTTTGGTTTCGGGCACTGCCGGCATACCTTGTCTTGCCCAGGGGGGGGGTGTCTGTGGTAGTCAGCAATTTTAGTGTAGCTGCATCGGTGTTGGCAACTGTCCCCTGTAAAGCAGTCCTTGCCAAGGACGTGAACGACAGCTTCACTCTGGTGAGTCTGCAACGACGAAACGAGTCATCTGTGAGAATAGCGTGGGCTTCCACGGTAACAGTTTTTCCTATACCTTTTTTTTGCCACTGTGAACAGCCCTCTGTGTGTCGCGACTTGACTCTGGTTGACTGTCTGGTTGGACCCTTTTGGCTTTACGTTTCTTGTACCCCCAGATTTCTTATCTGACGCGGGAGTCTGCTAATCTTTCATGCGTTATGCACTTATTTTGCAATCTCATTCATTTTAGACCTGACTGCATTGTCCAACCACATTTCAAATCGGAGACGTGTGGAAGAGGTTTATTCACTAACGCATGCTGGGGTTAAATGCGTTTTATTAACGAGTTTCGGTTGAAAGAACGGTGAAGCGAACTGGAAGCTGCGACGTTTGTTGAGAGTGTCTCATCTATTTCCAAAGGTCGTCTGTTCACCAGGAGAGCGACAATGATCCACAATGGGTCCCCTTCAGCGATGCTGCTCACTGCAAAGTGGTCTCCATGTGTCTCACCTTGCGTAACTGTCTACCGACGGGTGCGACTTGACGAGCGTTCCTGTGACTTGCGCTGAACTTTGCGATTGAAACGCGCCTCTTCGAGGTGTCCCTCGTGTAAAATTTTGCACGCGACTTTAGCGTGCTTGCATTCAACAGGTGAACGGATACCTGCGCAACGAAAAACAGGGTTTCTTTCATGACTTCGCCCCTTGTGGTTGCAGTGGAACTGTGTACCTTACCTTCTTGTTTCTGGATCTGGAGTTGCTGGCTGGCAGCAGAGTCTGTTGCGAATGCGAGAGTGTAGGTGCAGTCGGAGGTTATGTTCCCTTCCACTAGCAAATGTTGCTGAAGGTGGGAATCCTTGATGCCACAAATGAATCGGTCCCTCAGCATCACTTGGAGCGGTAGCACAGTGGAGAATGTTCACGCTGGGGCTTTCGGGGCATGTCGAGTCTCTCGTGATGAACTGGCATTTGACACGGGCATGGCTGTCGTGGCTGTTGTCGGGGTGGGTGTGGTCGGCGTGGCCGTCACTGTGCCGAAGTTGCAGTCAGCAGCGATTTTTCGCAGTGCGGCCACATACTCGGAGATGGAACCTGTCGGTGTTTGGTTTGTTCCATTGATAGAATTTGAACCGACTGAGCAGTTTTACCGGCTTGGGGTCATAGTGTTCATTGAGGAGCTTGATTATCTCCTCAAAAACTCAACCTCTGAAAGCTGTTTGGGTGCGAGCAGGGCTCATACAGTGTCGTAGGTTGATTCACCGCAGGACATCAGGAGGACGGCTCGCTTCTTTGCGGAGCTTGTGATGTTCTTAGCCTCGAAGTAAAATTCGAGGCGTTCCAACCACCAACTGCAGTTCCCACCGGGGAAAGCTTTAGAGTCCATCCGTGATGAGCGGAGTCGTCCGTCCTCAGGGGTCCAGAAACTTCCTCGTCGTCAATTGAATGCGCACTGGAGTTAAATGCGTTTCATTAATGAGTTTCGGTTGAAATAACGGCGCAGCGGACTGGACGTTGCGACATTCATTGAGAGAGTTCTATCTATGTTTGCCGTTTCCTGCTGCCAACAATACTTGATCCGAGCGAGCGAAGGGGGCCGAGGGAGCGTCTTCACTTGGACTTTGCATGGTGTTCTTACAAGTGTTGCTGCCGGATATGACATTCAACACTGTTTACAATTGGTACTTGCAGTGAATGTTTTAAAGTTTGACCAGCTGACTCAGCATACAGAGCCAAAGACACTTAGACTTATGAGAAACGCTGTCAGTGCGGTGACGCGTCATCGTGATCTAAAGTTGGCTCATTTAGAGTGGGTTTGAAATTACAATAACACTTCCTGGATGCCCAATTCCCAGCAGTGCTGGCTAGATTGACAGCTTTCTGGCACCTTGTCGACCTCAGCGCTACACCATGCTCGCATACCAAGCCCTTCCATAGCGTTACGGAGAAGTTTCATGATTAAGAGCGTATTAAAAGGACTGTGCTACAAGTTAAGTCAACATTTGCTCTACTGTTGGCAGTGGGTGTGACTCCCGTTTCAAGATTCGATTAATGATGCGTTTATAACCTCCACGTAGCCGGATCATGCCGTTTTACCTCCCCACCAGTGCATCTGGCGTAGCCCATGCAGGCTTCTGCACTGGGGGCAAAATTCCTTGTGTCACGAGTTGTGTGATGTTTGGCTCAAGTGCCAAAGGAACAAATCGAGGCTTGTGCTATTTGAGTATGAAGTTCGGATTTAGTGCGAAAGTGCGGAGCTCATTGAACACTTGGAATCGGAATGAGCAATGGTGGCTCACACTACTTTCCCTTTAACCGCGTGGAAAAATTGACACTTCCCTGAACCACAAACTTGCGTTGTGAATACGTTTGGAAAGTGGTTTACGTTTAAGTCTATGCAGCCGTTCCAAGATGACACATTCTCTTTAGAACAATTACGGACTGAGCAGTTCTAGCGTCTACTTCTATGCAGATCGGAATATCATTTAGTCGAACTTCAACAATTTCCGCCCCGGTTCGATGAAGTTAAGGCTCCTGCCTTTGATCCGTCTTATTCCAGACGATGACTGGATCCCGCTTCCGGAGCATGGTGCTTGGATTTGGCCAACTACCGACGGCATGCACGTATCATGTGTCCCTTTCCGTCACAGAAATGGCATGTTCAAAATTGTAGCTACTTGCGTCGTGCACAACATTTTGATGCCAACGTTTTACAGCTGTACTCGGACATGTTTTCTCTGTGCCGGGGTTGTGGCTTGGCATTGATGAACCGTTTGATGCCTTGTGTGGGTCGTGTTTGTCAATGTGGCGAACCTCTGCCACTTCTGGAGCCCGGAAGTCTGGGATCTCTCGTGTAAGGTTTGTGGCGTACTCCGCAGCAGTCACAAGTTCTTGAGGCCTAGCAAAAGTGAGATCTGGCATGGCGAGGTGGTGTCGCTGAATGACTTCCTCGCTTACACCATAAACTAACCGGCCGCAAAACATCTTGTACGAGAATGTCTACTCGCAGTGCTGAGCAACATGACGCAGCTCAGCAACGTAGTCGGGCACAGACTCGCCTTCAGCACTTGTTGAGCATGATCCGGTTACCAGTTACCAGCGTCCTTAGCCCTAAGGTTCTTTTTTTGTTAGCATCTCTAAAGATACTTGAAAAGCGGAGAAAAAAAGATTGAAAGAGGGGCGTACACAGAGGGTTCACATGCGCGGCAGAAGACTGCACGCTTCATGTTGTCGTCCACGATCTCATCAGCCAGCAAGTAGAATTAGGTCCAGCTGCTCTCCAACATGTTTTCATTCTTCTGTTGTTAGTGCTCATTGCCACGTGTTATGTACAAAGGCAAAGGCTACATCCATTTAAACTGTCTAGATTAATGAAAGGAAAAACACAGCTGCTCGTTCGAACAGATACAATCGAATGTCTGCTCCATGTCCAGGATTGTTGGGTGTTATTTCGAATCCGACACGAGTTTTCAGATCTCTGCTCGTTTTGAAGCTGCGTTAGTTTCGGGCTTGCGCACACAAGTGTGATGTGAGATTCTCTTACAACATCCGACATGCTGCAAATTAAGTAAGAACAGAAGAGGTTTATTCATTCTTTACAATTGGTGTTTACAGCGGAAGCATCACAAGTTCAGGCTGTTTCACACCTGCCACTGCTTACGACAGGAGTGGCGCGAAACCGGTTTTAAGTCTCTTGTGACTGTGTGACTGGTCAGCCACTCTGGTCATAAGCAGTTACAAGTGTGTGAACCAGCTTTTACATGAATAAGCTAAGTAGCTTCCAAAGTTGCAACTTTCACGTGCCTCGTACATTTCAGGCGACATGCCCGTTTGCTTTATCCTAGTTCTTGGGAGAAACTATGATTTGAATTCGTCAACTTCATTTAATGTATGTATACTGTTGTTTTTCTGTGTGAACTTGCCATTTTGCTTTATAGCTCATGGCCATACTGTTCCAACATCTTCACATTGTTCATTTTTGCATGTATGTGCCTCATATAAGAACCTTGGTTGGTTCAAATGGACTGAGGAAATAACATTCTTTGAAACCAGCACTGCAGTGGAATGATATATTTAATGTGGTGAAATAAAAACATCCCGAGTTCAAAGTATGCACTTTTGTTGTTGTCGTTTTTTTCTCTTCATATAGTTCCACTGGGCATGCGTATCGTCATCTGCGTACCTCCACCACGAAATGTTCTCCAATGGCACGAGTGTTTCTAACAGTACTAAGCTGATCCCTTTACGACTTCCCGAATTTGCGGTTACATAGCCACATTCATTTTGGGTCGGGAGAGCCGCGGCGCCGCTGGAAGGCAAGCACGAAGACCTGCGTCGTCGCGAGTAACGGTGATGCGATGACAGCGTACAGGCGAAATAAAAATGCTGGCGATACTTCAAATTGAGCTTGTGGGTCAGCGTAAGCGTTCGTGACGACGGAGCATATCTAGGAGCACATTTTCGTATCAAAAAAGGCAAGCGTTCATGCACGACATGGTTCACATCCACCGCGTCGGCGACAAACCTGCTCATTAAGAACAAAGTCTACACCAGCGGCGACATCGAGAGAAAGCTCGAATTGGGAAACCAGCGGTACGCGTTGGTAGTAAGCGACGAGTTGGGAACGCTAAGGAGAAAAGTACTTGCGCCTTTTACGCACTCCTGAAGCACGATTGTGAGATGTCGCATACTGCGGGCGTCACATAGCTGCGTTACGAAGTGCTCAGTCCCTCGCGGCACCGCGTTCGCAGCGTCTCAGCCACTGGCGTCTCAGCCGCGACTGCGCCGACCGCGTAGGCTTCGCGTTTCAAGCGTCTCGGACTTCAGCCGCCACTGCACCGACCGCGTAGGCCTCAAGTTTCAGGCGGCGGCCGCCATGTTTGCCTTGCCAAAGCAGCGCGAGTGACGTCATGTCACGTGACATTTCGAAAACCAATAAAACAACTGGTTTTAATTTAACCGGAAGTGAGGTCATGTCACGTGACAGGTTGCAAAGCAATGAAATAGCTAGTTTCGATTTGAACCGGAAGTGACGACATGTCACGTGACATAACGGGATTTACTACCGGAAGTGACGTCATGTCACGTGACAAGGGGGCGTGGCCAGGTGCTGTACAGGATATGTTTGCTGTATACGCGGGCGGCGTGATGTCTCTATTGCGCCCTCTCCCGACGGCGGGAGAAAGGAACGACAGAAGGAGGGAGGAGTGACGCCGGCGGTGACGCGGAGGGGAGCGTCCTTCCGCGGCGCCAAATTCGAATCTGGGTGAAGGGCGCTCGCCGAGCGACGGCGAAGCGGAGCGCACGTGTTCCGCCGTTTGCCGCCACCACAGGGGGGAGGAGCGTGACGCACGCGCTCGCGTCGCGCCGGGGAACTCCCCGCAGAGGGCGCTAAACTTTGTACGCGCCTTTTTCTTTCTTTATTTCGCGCGTTTTCTTTTTTTCTTCTTGCCTTAGGGTAGGCGCGCATGCGCGCCCACAAGGACGCTTGCCGCGGTCGCCGCCGCGGAAGTGGCAGGAAAGCGGAGAGGCGAACGCGCGCTTTTTTGTCTTTTCGCGCGCGTTTTGGCAGTGCGTTATGGAGCGGCGGCGCGCGGCTGAAAGCGAGCGATGGCGCTGGAATTCAGGGTTTTTTGTTGTTGTTGCTTGTTTTTTATTAATTATTATTAATTTTAGAAAGTGGCTTGAGATAGATGCAGCTTCTTCGAAGATAATTACACCATCTTCTTTACAGATCACGTTGCTAGCAATAGTGGCAATGAAGTAATTTGACAACTTTTGGAAGAAGTGAGCCGGGAGCTATCTAAATGCTGATAAGAGTGTCATCCCGCCCCAAAGGTGGCACGACTGCAAACAATAAGTTACGTGAAAGCTATTCGAGATGGTTCGCCGAAACTAGAAGTGACAAGGTTTGTACTAATGCCTCAATTCCACAATGCCGAGTGTTTATCACGTAACGCCACCCATTCAGCACGCTGGATGCGCTTGTACACAGCGAGAAACACGCCTACCATGGTTTCTATGTCTTTTTTTACTCCTCTCATACGGCTAAGTGTGCGGCAACTGAAAATTTGTCAATAAGCAGTTTTCGTAGATCGCTTTCGCCATCCCGCAACGCTCTCCCCAACCCGCTACGATGCCCGTAACTCTACAGTCAGGGCTATCGGCTAGCCAGGCGCAGTAGCAAGTACATCGTTGCGGAGGGCTTAGCGGAGAGGAAACGCGGTCTACGAAAACTCCCTAATGAGACATGCCGTATTCGAGTCAACCGTTCCAAATCCCCCAACTTAGACTTATAAGAGAAATTCTATGGCATTTTGTTTTATTTTGAATGACTTAAATTATAATTTGAATAGAGTAAACAAGATAACATAATATTTTACCAAATCTCTCCCCTCTTTCTCTTTCCGATAAGTAAAAAATAAAAAAGAACCCGAACATGCTCAGGAACCATTACGATCACCCCTATCACCATCACCCCTAGCGCCATTACGATCACCCCTATCATCATCATCGCCATAGTGCTGGGCGAAGAGGAGGATGAAGCCGGATCCGGCCAATCAAGCGTCGTCCGGCTAGCAAACTGCATCACAGCGGGGCGGATGAGAACTGCCCTCTCCTCTGTTCCGTCTCCCTCTCTCTCTATCTTTTCTGGCTCCTTCGTGTCATCCGTCTCTTCCCACCTCTGAGCTTCTCATCGGCGCTATCATCATCATCAGGTGCGTCGCCTCTCCCCCTACACCGGCGCACGTTGAGAGGGGAGGAAACATCAGCCGAGAAAAGCGGCACACTTCGCAGAGAGGACGTGCAGCCACTGGAGAGGAGAAGAACCTCACGAAACAAAAGACTGCGGCCAGCCCGAGGCGGTTGAGAGGCAACTCCTCGGGTAACATTCGAAAAGAAACCAGGTCGCTAAACGAGAAATTTATATAAAGATAGAGGCGACACGAGAAAACAGTGTCCATTATATTCCTTAATGTAATAAATTGCGTCAGTTAAAAATTAACGATGTGGTAAGTGACATTCATTAAAATTATAAATTATGGCTCGTTCCATTCGATAATGCACCAAACATTGAACAAGATTTCTTTTCTTTTATTTAAAGGTGAGAAAGGGTTAGCTAGGGCTTAAAAAATCAATAAACATTATATCATCCTTATTAATGCATAAAACTAATAACGTCATGGAATTTTACTCCTTTTTTTCGTGGCATAAGTTTGTCAATTCTGCTTTAATAATGAGGAAACATTCTTGGCTTTAGTAATGTAATAATCATTAAGCTCTAACATTATAAAAAATTAAGCTTTAATATCAATGAACATTAAGATTTAAAAACAAAAAAACACATTAAAATAGTTTGCCCATAATAATGTAATCAACATTAGATTACATTTAATAACGTAATCAACAATATATAACATAGAGTCATTTAAAGCATTACATTATATTTATTAGTATTACAAATTATTGCATAATTATGATAATAATGTAAGATAAGATTTAATTACGCTAATATTACACTAATTAATTTAATAAATCTCGTCAGATTTAATTTACTCCTAAGTAATGTAAACGAACAAATGCACCGAGTATAAAGCAAAACTTTCAGGTAGACGATCAGCAGTGCCGACCAAGGCCCATCCAGTACGAATAAGCCCGACCAGCCAGTCACCAATCCGCGCCGGCCCTGTCGTAGCGGAACGCTAAAGAGCCCAGTAACCCCACAAGCTCGGATATCAACACCCGCCATGAAAGACAGCTCGCTCCTAAAGAGCCGAGAACTACGTCACTACGTCTCACTCGACCTAAATCGATTTCTTTTTTTCTTTCCTTTTTCCTTTTTATTTTCCTCTGGACACAAGGAGTGGAATCGCGTCCGGCCAACTCCTGGTGCACAGCCACGACCCGAGATGGAGCCACCGCCACACACGTTGACGGAACTCCCGACAAGCGAATGCGCACGCGCGACCTGCCCCGCCCACTTTGTTTCGGCTACTTTTTGGCTCCGGCCGCGCTAGGCGGGCTAAAAGCGACCTCATGGCGTCACTTCCTGTAAACGAAGGGAGAGGTGACTGTGTGCAGATGGAGTGCAGTGAGCGCTAGAAAGACAGATGCAAGCAACAATCCAAGTAGATAGACAAAGTGAGAGCCCCTCCTCCCCCCTCCTCCTCCTCCTCCTCTCCTCCTCCCCCCCCCCCGGAGGATTTTTTATTTATTTATTTTTTTAATGAGAACGCGCTTGTTTGATGGTCATCCTCCATCTGTCAATACATACACGTTACTAATGCGAGGAATTTTACTCCTTTTTTTCGTGGTACGCCCGCGTTGTGTTTGTGCATATGAGTGTGTGTGTTGTGGGTGCGCGCGTGTGTGTGAGGCAGACAACAAATGAGTGCATGATGCGCAGGAACCACACATTAGCTCTGCCTCACCCACAAACAAATGCACACAAGCGAGCACGCACATTTCGTTTGTCGCCCGCCCAGGGGAAGGCCCGCTGTTGCACTTCGCGTCCGCCCAACAACAATCTGTTTTGGCCGACCTTACCGTGCAGCTAATAACTGACACAGCTGCATCACGCAAGCAAACACACACACACACACACACACACACACACACACACACACACACACACACACACACACACACACACACACACACACACACACACACACACACACACACACACACACAACGACAGCGGCTTTCTTTATTGCGAACCCAACGAACCGCGACAAACATCGGCGGTAACTATTTTATGACGTAGGTGTAAATAGAGATGATCTAGTGTCCGCCAAGTCCTGTGAGTGAGGCACGCGTTTCTGACATTCGACACGTGGCGGCGCAAAGTTCCTCTTTGCCCCGCCAAAAACCGCCGTTTAGTCCCAACACTCGCCGCCGTGAATGTGGAGGTCGTTCGCGTCAAAAATTCGCATTGCAGCTTAGCCATATATCGCGAACTTTCGTCGAACCTCAAAGTTCGACCGGTTCGGCGAACTTTGGATTTCGCGTGAGATGAAGACTCTGCGCATGCGCCGTTCCAACATGTATACAATAGTTTGTGTGTATACAATAGTTTGTAGCCAATAGTTAAATAAAATCAAAGCCAAAATGAATAACTTTTTTTTTTCTTTTAACGATTAGGATAATGCGTTAATGCGAAGCAATACATCCAATAAATGATGCACCCTCCCTCCGCCAGGTGGAGCCTGGTCGTTTTCAATTTGTGCGCCTGCGCATAATAGTGGAACTTCGGGCGAACTTTTGTCGAGCCTCGGGTTAAAAGAAGTTCGTACAATATGAACTAGAACCTTGAAAGGTTCGCGACATCTCTATCCGTACACACAGCAAAACACTATGTGCCTGCCACTAAACCGCGCACGCCACTTTTTTTTTTTTTTGCTGGCAGAAAGTACCGCTTTTTTTAAACCATTTTTAACCGCTTTAAAGGGATTGTCCGGTCGAAACCGGAAGTACTTAAGTTTTTGCGCTCACTACGTCGAGGGGGCCTTCATGTAGACAAACGACATTTTTATTTTGATATATGATCTCCCGTTATTAATTAAACCTTTCATGAGCGTGTGTACGAAACTGCACCCCGAATTTCGCCAGTGTCAATGGCTGACATCCGTAGCTGCTGCGTGACGTCACAAAACGCAAAGGTTTGTCGGATGGACGGGATAACAAGCGTTGGTCGATGGATGTCTTGTATTTTGTTTTGAATGATATAGTCTCCTAGGCCAGTGGTTCTCAAATGGGGGTCCGCGAAGGCATTCTAGGGGTCCGCGAAGCCCTGCCTCACCAGTCAAACCCGGCAATAAAAGTTGTCTTTTTTTATTTTTTATTTCAGGTCGAAAAGAAATGTTTCAGTTTTCGGGCAAGTCTTTTCGTGTGAACGTCAATAAGAGAGGTCTACTTCACACATAGCCCTTATCCATTTATTAAATCATTATTATATTTAACCTATTGGGCAGGAGATCGAACTATAGGGGTCGCTCTGACCTGTTTGTTGTCCCCATACTCGGTGTTTACTCAACACAAGGCCTGTGCAGATGCCCAGAGGCCTTATGGGCATGTCCCTGTCATCCAGCGCGGGGCACAGTTTAATGTAAAAAATACTAACAATCGACGAAGCGACGTTAAGTGCCGGATCTATCCTCAGAGAATGCGAGCTCCACCCACTTCGGCTTTTGTGCTGAGCTGGGACCGTGCATGCTGCATTGTTCATGCAGGCCGGAGTAGAAACAAAAGTCCAGCCGAACACTGACGCCGCGTTCGGTTATGTCGGCCGAGCGCTGAGTCATTATATTTATTTGTTGTCCCCATCCGTGTAGTTCTAAAGTACACCGCTTGGGGCGTCACGGTCGCTCCTCCTCCCCAATATCTTTCCTCTCCTCTCACCACGAACGGGGTCCTCCATCATCTCTGCCGATCCACAAGGGGTCCGCGAAACAACATCGATGGTTGAGAACCAGTGTCCTAGGCTGTACCCTACTGAAATACGGTTCTTTTAATGCAGTTCCCCAAGCGTGTGCAAAAAAGCCACGCCTTTTAGCAGGATATTACTCAAAAACAGCCATAAGCTTCGAGCAAACGTATGCCGTTTCGCGCAATCACAACTGCGACGGCCACCGATCGAACTAGGGGCGCTTGCAAAGCAAAGGATGCAGATTTCGCCTCTGAAGCGGCAACTAGGTACACGGAGCGGCATCTTGGTACACATTTCGGCGGATCCACTGGATCGGTGATGAGAGGCTGCGGGTCTTTCCCTCTGAGGCGATGACCGCGGGTCGAAGGCAACCGGCGAATCGTTCAAATGCATGTCGTCACTTGACTTGGATGAGCTTGGTGAATCGTAGCCACGCTGTATTTTCACAAGCGGGTCAAACAGAATTTGGCTGCACGCGTGCTAAATACAACTTCTGGTATCGTTTCCAGGTGGTCTAGCTGTTGGTTTCGGTTTCGCTGCATAAACAAATTGATTGATCCGATTTGGGCGAGGAGTGGATGGACGTAGTTTAATATCGTTCGCACAGCATCACACCTCAGCTTACGAGCCTTCTGTCCGCTTAGAGCTCAGCTCGTAGCTCTTTTCTGTGAGATGATTGCTGCATAAGCGGGATCTCGATCTTGACGGGAACCCAGTCCCTACGCATGGCGACGATCCATTTCGCTCGTCACTGCACGTCTCGCGGAAATGTGTGGAACGTCATGTCTTGGCTCGCATATGCTGCCCGGTGGTTGTGGCACCCAACCGCACAACAAAAATCTCACCCAACCACGAAACAAGTCGAGCACAACAACAAAAACGAAGCACGCTGAGGCGCTCACTCGCAGGTAAACGACGAGACAGAAAGGCTCGCTTTGTGTTGTGTGACGTCAGAGCTCCCATGTTGCCACCGAAAACAGCGTTTACGCTAGAGTGCGATTGGAGGAGTATAAATTCAATTACTCATGCAGAGGGGCATATAAAATTCAGATATGGCACGTACGATGCGTCTCGAGGCAATAACAATAATATTCAATTGTTTTCTCGGATACAAAATTTGACCGGACAATCCCTTTAACCTTTTTCTTTTTTATCTCCCTCGTATTAAAGGGATACAACGAAATTTTGGCGCTTATTTTATGGTCTATATGTGCTCAAAGGAGCAGTATCACATCGAACACACCAATATCTTGTTAAAAAAGGTCACGAAAAGGAATTTTGAAACGAATTACACGATTAGCAAAGGGCACCTGGTGGATGTAGCTAACGCCTCGCTTGTAATGCCCGTCTAGGAACCTTGACAGCTAGTGACGTGAGTGATTTGGTGAGTGTCTCACCTCCGGCCACGACGAGAGAAGAGGGAAGGAGGAACTCCCGTCTTCCCGAGAATCCCTTTTGTGTGCTCCAGAAGTAGCTATTGTCCCCCTACAAGATTATAAAGATTAACCCGTCACTCAAAATTCGTACAAAAGCAGCCGCTTCGGTGGCTGGAACGACTAGGCCATCCCCTCGACGTCAGCTTCGCCGTAGCTTTGCTCGTCCCGAGACGACCTACGTAACGATTGCGTCGGATGTCACGTGCTCTAAGCTGGGCCTTCTCCGAGCGCTTGCTAAAGTGGGCCGTTTATAACAAAAAATACTGCCACCAGGCTCAAAATACAAACGTGCGATTGTCATTTACAGATATTGTGGATCATATTCAACCTATTTTTGAACACGACGGATATATTTCAAATTTCGTTGAAGTATCCCTTTAAGGGATACTACAACGAAATTTCCGCGCTCATTCTTGGTTTATTTCGTGTTCAATGGAGCATTATCATATCAGACACACCAATCTCTTCTTGAAAAAGGCACGAAAAGAAATTTTAAAACAAATTAAACGATTAGCAAATAGCACCTTGGTGGATGTCGCTAACATCTCGTTTGTAATGCCCGTCTAGGAACCTTGACAGGTAGTGACGATAACTGCCTCGCCTCCGGCCACGACGAGAGAAGAGCTGAGGGAGGACCTCCATTCTCTCCGAGACTCTCTTTGTGTGTCCCAGAAGTCGCTACTGTCACTCAAAATTCGTACAAAGACAGCTTTGGGGTTACTTTCGGTGGCCCGATCGCTGGTGTGCTTCGGCTGCCTTTCAGCGGATGCTACGAGCCATCGGAGCCTATCTAAGGCCGTGTGAGTGTCACGTGACCTTGGAGAGGGGGCACAACAACGCGCGGAAAGCGTAGCACGGGCTACGTCCACGGAGCGGGATTGGCTGGGATTGCTCGCAGCGCCCGCTGCGTCCGGACGTAAGGTACCGAGACAAACTACGTCACGATTGCGGCGGATGTGACGTGCTCTCCGCTGGCTGCTCTTCGAGCGTTTGCCAGAGTGGGCCGGCCGTGTATAACGAAAAATACCGCCATCAGGCTCGAAATACAAACGTGTGATCGTCATTTACGGATACTGTGGATCATATTCAGCCTATCTGTGAACACGACGGGTATATTTCAAATTTCGTCGAATTATCCCTTTAAGCTCTCCCTAAAGTCAACTTTTTTCTAAAAAAAGAAAAAGAAACTGTTACATTAGTTAAAAGTTTAGTTTCTGCGGAAATAGCGTATACTGGGTCAACAAAATAGATATGGGCAACGTTTCGGCAGTAGCGTCATATTTCAATAAACTTGTCTTCACCATTCTTCTTCTTCTTCTTCTTCCTCCTCCTAATCCTCCTCCTCCTCCTTCCTTCTCCACCTCCCCCTAGCCTGATCAATAAATCCGTTTCTGATGTGAGGCTTCATCACACACAATTTTAAAGATCGTCATCGGGAGGTTACAACTACTCAAACTCACCAGTATCAAACCATCCTTGAATATGTTTCCGAAGTCTGGGATCCTTATTAGCGTACTTTAATCAACATAGAAAAGTTACAAAACAGATCCGCCAGGTTTGTTTCAAGTTCCCACCGGTGGCGTCAAAGTGTGACTGCTCTGAAATATGGACTTGGGTCGAAGCCTCCGTAATCACGTCGACAATGCTTCCGCCTAAAACTTTTCCACATTCTTTTCACTTATTTTTATGAACAATGCGGTATCGACAAAACGAAATATTTACTTCAACCTCACTTCATCTCTCACAAATGGAATCACACACACACAAAAAGAAAGAAAGGATAAGTCCTTTTCCATCTAAAACCAACATTTTCAACAAACTCGTTTTTTTCCATGCACCACTCAGCAATGGAATGAGTTAACATAAAATATAGTCTCGTAAAAGTAAAACTCACAGTTTTTTCAATCCTCGCTCAGTCTTTCACACTCCATATTATATAGATATTATATTTTGTGTATTTTTGATTTAGCGCATAAACATGTGCTATAGTGATTACTGTTTTTCAAGTTTTGTGTTCGCTGCCAGCATGCTTTCTCTTATGCATTGTGGCGTCATTTCCTCTTTATTATCCCTGGACAAGGAGACAAGGGACAAAGAAAAAATCCAAACACAGCTAGGGTGAGCGGTGCGCGACCGAAAAAATCCGCCTGAGTCCTGGTATCGAACCAGGTACCTCTCCATATCCAGTGGAGCACCCTACCAACTGAGCTAACCAGGAGATTGGACGTCAGTAGAGCAAACGGGTTTTATCAGGTGCCACCAATCTAACATCAACAAAGGTTGTACGGCCCACATTTTAAGGTTACGATGATACTGCAATTAATGCAAAGGTGCGAGCAGGAGGAAAGAAGGACGAAAATTATCCCCGGAGAAGAGGTAATTTTCGCGCATAGTCACCTAGCTGTGTCCAGAGATTTGTGTTTGTCCTTTGACACCCTTCTCAGGGATAATTTTCGTCATATATTTTGCCTGGGGCCCTGTTTCACCATTCTTAGCAACATTAAAAATCAAAATCTTCGGCGCATATGTGTTATTTTTGAGAACCAACCATGTTTCTAAAATGTTTTCTTTTTTCAGTGAGCCCATAACCTTATTAGTCTACAGGAGAGAGTTGGCCGCCTTCAACGAAGCAGCCTTGAATAACAATTCGCGTACCAACCTTCGCATCTTTTCCCTCGCCATCTTTCTCACACCACACTGGCACAACAACAAAAAAGTACAAAAAAGGGAATAATATAGATACAGGAGCGACGCGACCTCCACCTTTTCCGTCGCTTCATCCCCGTAGCGAGCATGCGCCTCCCAATATGGCGGTTCCGTGGTTCCCCCAGATTGGGCACCAAATGCAGAGGTGTTCATCCAAACAAAAAAGTAAGTTTTGGGACTCCACATGACAACGTCACACGCGAAGTAAAACGCCACAAGCGCAGGCCGCTCGGCTGGTACACCCGCCGACTTGTTTTCATATCTCTAAACCCAACTCAAACAACAAAACGCAAAAAAAATATATATATACATATTTTGGCGTGTTGCGACACCGCACCTCCACAACTTCGGTGCGCAGCGACACCGAAGTACGCACACATAGGCGTACAAAGTGTCACGTGACCCAACACTTCCGCATCCCCTTCCGGTTGGTGACGTCACGGATCGCTGCGCCCGCAGAGACCATCCGCCACGCGAACAAGCGCCGCCCTCGAGCAAACGAAACAAACCAAAATATAAACTGGTCTAAACGCCAGAGGACCAAACGGCGACGTTTTCATGAATGACATTTGTCGACAAGGAGACCTAGTCTCATACACCTTCCTTTCAAACGCTCGATCGCCTAGGCGAAAACTGCCGAGTCACTGTGCTGTGGACGCATATGCGTAGCGTCCGGTATTTCCCAGGATACAGCTTCCGCGCATGCGCAGAACGCGTCCCACAGCCCAAACAGACAAAGATGGCCGCACGCTGAAGGCGATTACAGGAAATGCGGGTGGCAGGCCTCCGCGTCGCTCTCGTATGCCGAAAAGGCGTTGACCGCGGCGGCATAATGGCTGCCCTCCGAGCTCTGCCGCCCTGCTTGATCTTTCTAGACGAGACAAGCCGCCATTTTCTTCTTTTCTTTTTTCCGTGAGCAAGACAAGCGAGAAGAAGGAGAATACGAAGAGGCGAAAAGAAAGACACTCGGATAGACAGAGCAAAATAAAAAGAAAACAAAAACGATCCCAAACAAAACGTTAAAAAAAAAGGGGTTCGCACGCGCGCGGAGCGGCACTGGAGAGACAGATAGATAGGCGCGCGCGTTATTGCAGGCTCTCCCACTCCCGCGGCAAGCAGGAGCGAGGGCAGGCAGCAAGCAGCGCCAAACGACGGATGGGGAAACAGAAATAAATAATAAAACAAAAAAACCGCTCATCGGCTTCGTTCGTCGTCGTCGCTGTGCAGCCACCGTCGTCCTAGCCAGGCCAGCCAGCCAGCTCGTTTCCTAGCCGAAGCGAAGCCCCCCCCCCCCCCCCCCCTTTTCCTAGCTGCTGCATTGCTGCCCTCGCGCCTGTCCAGGCGGTACGAATCGATGATACGCAGGGGGCGAACGAAAAAAAGAAGACGGCCAATGCAACGCAACTAAAGTCTCACACAAAAACAAAAAACCTGCCTGGAAAAAAAAAACAGTAAAACAAAAAAACAGGGGGGGGGGGGAGGGAGAGAGAGAGAGAACCTGATGGTGGTGCGACGGATGCGGTGTGCGCGATAAATCTGGTTGCATCGATAAAAGAAGTCGAAAAAGGAAGCACGGCATACAACCTCCCCCACACCAGCCCTGCCCCTTTTTGGGTGGGCCAACGAGGCATTTGCCTTCCCATCAGCCGGTAGTGGTGCCTTGCCATAACAAACCAACACAAGACAACGTTACTCCAAAACGGACATTCTTAAGTCAGAACAATTTTCAGAAGGCTCGTGAACCCTTGTTTCAACAAGAAACAAACGTTCACTACCGAACAAGATGCAAGATCCTGTCCCTACGTTCTTCCTCGCCTTGTCTTCGCGCTCCTTTCTACCAAGATAATAAAGATCAGCCGTGCGTTTGCGATATTCCCCCACGTATCCCCCAATATCCGGTACTTTACACCGTGTTACACTTCGATCCCTCCAAACTTTTCGCCAGGCGTTCGTTTCGATACGGGATAAGGGCGAGTGTGGATGAACCGATAAATCAGACAAGAGAAGTGAGAGGAGGCGCGTCACGGCGTTGACCTTTGTTTAACCTTGGGCCGTACCACCCTCCCACGTTTTACTGGCGTTGTCAACACGCGAGACCGACTTCGTACATCCTCTTTGCTTTCTCTCGATGCCCGTGGTCGCATTTACATGGCGGCAGCGGCAGCCACGTCAGCCAACGTCGTCCTTTTCTGGAGTTTCTCAACGACCGCTCTCGCTCAAATCGATCCCTCCCCGGTCCGATTCGACGAAGCGGAAGTGGAAAGCAGACGCAAAGAGGCGACCGCCCCAAAAACATGACAAAATGGCAGAACGCCCGCTACGCCGCCGCCGGAAGCAGACGACGACGCACGCGAGAGATCCCGTCGTCTGCTAAAACTAATTAGGACCAACCGCTTTAAAGAAAAACTAGGCTTATACCCAGAGGTCTGCTAAACACCAACGACATCGGCGAGCCGACGAGTCAATAATCTGCACGGCTTAAAACGTGATCCGTCTAAAGAAAGAAACAATGACACGATTAATCAACGTTGGGGGCCCCTCCCGTTTTTTTTCCACCAGGCGCGAGCGCTCCGGTCTCGCTTCGGAATGGAAAAATACCGGAGTCACGAACGAAGACACGGGAAGGGGCAGTGACGTCACGGACCGCAGGCCGACCTTGAGGTGACCGTCAAGCTAGCTCGAGGGCGCCTCAAAATGGAAGCCGTTTCGGGATCAACAAAGGAAGGGCGACGAACACGAATCACTTCAATAAAACGAGCAGGATATGCATGCCTACTTGGTGCTTTCGGCGCTTGAGATACATTTGGATGGAAGTTTCTGTTTGTATTTACTCCTAGGGTTAGAGGATGAAGGATTTTTTAATGTCTTTTTTTCTTATTGCGTCCACGCTGCTAAACTACAATTTTGTCGTGCTCTTGCGAAACACACGTGTCTTATCTCACAGCCATAGAGACAGGCAGCCGAGAAAAGGAGGAGAGAGGGGTTTGGAACGCTCAACGAAATGTGTCCGTCCGACTAACACCAGCGTTGCACCAGCGCAACCCTCGGCGACAGGGAGGAAGGATAGCCCAACAGGGTTGCCCACTCAAACAGGTTTCTTCTCAAGTTGCTGCCGGGCTCCTCTGCGAGCTCTCTGCCCTGATTGCTCGGGCCAGATTCCGAAGTGGAGAGCCGCCCGGAGGTTAATTCCCCAGGACAACAATGTTTCCAGTGGCAACATTATTACAGCCAGTGCGCTACCTGTAGATTTAGTACACGCTGTAAAAAATCTCCAACAGCAATGTTTCCAGTGGCCATACTCAGCGAATGCTACTCGTAGAATGTAGCACATTCCGTCCGAAAAAGACATCACTCTGAAACTTCTACCGCAGTTAGTAAATAACGCAACACTTTACAAAGTCTGTGCGTTACGAACGCGAAAGAGTCTTCGCTGAGCAGTTGACAAGTCAGCCAATGATGAATAGATCTGCGGTCCCCGACCCTCGACCTCTGGAACCAGATATGCGTCGTTCATTCAGCAACAGACGGCCCGAATGAACATAAATGTGCACTGCTCGTTTTCGTTTGCCCTGGAGTTGTTGAATTCCGCCGTTTCAGCTCGCATCCAGACGCAGCCAACGATACCAGCTAATAAAACCACTAGTTTTTTTGTTTTTTTTTTGGTTTAGCGATGATAGATTACGTACAGAAACACGACGAACAAGACGATGGTGTGCTCTTACGCCGTCTCATCGGTTCCCATCTGTTCGTAGCGTCGGGTGGTCTCGAGACTGGCGAGTCAAACGCATAAACTCTCAGGTACTGACTTCAGAAGGACCACAAGGCCTAGCCAGGTCACAAACAGTACCAGTCGCAGAAGTCAAAGTTGCTGAGGGCACGCACAAATAGATGAGTACACAGACGTAGAGCAGTCGTCGCCTACACATTTGCAAAACGTTAAAAAAAAAAGCTTTAAAAAGTTTTGTTTTTGGATTCTGCTGGACGATTCCACAGATGTAAAGGGAGTGTAATGTGCCTACCATCGCTACACTATAAAATTAATCGACTTTGTCGAGGCCTTTTTAATAATTTGAGCAGAATTCACCAGAAGTTTTAGCCTTAGTTTTATGCAAAAATAGTCCAAAAGCCGGGAGATGTCATGATTAAAATAAGAACACCGACTTCACATAACAAGAAAAACAACTTCATTAAACATTTCGCCTCCCATGCGGGAGGCATCATCAGTACATACACAGGAATGAGAGAGCTTCGGTCAACGCAGTCCTATTTATCGGGAAGGTCCATATAAGCTTCCTTAGTTTTAGAAGATGTCTAAGAACAACCGGCAACAGGGAAAAAATGTTTTTGTCTAAACCAAAATAAACGACTGGTATCGCTTTAGTGGCCGGAAATATGATCACAGCCGAAAAGTTGCGTCGAAGTGAAGCCGCGTACTGCACTAAAACCGATTTTAAAGATGCGACCAGCTGCTCTTTAGCGGGCGGCAAGCGGGTTAGCTTCTAGTTGAGCAACACTGGGCAACGTGTACCGCAGCACCCCCGTGAGGTCACGTCCCGGCCCTACAGCTGATGATCAGTGTTGCCATCCCTCTCTAGCAGATAGTTTTGGTTTTGCCGTAGACGCCCAAAACCAAACTTTGAGTAGTGACAATTATAAAAAAAAATATATATATATATATATATATATATATATATATATATATATATATATATATATATATCTTGTAATTCAGGGACACTGACTGAGCTGAAAACGGTCGTGCCCTTTAAAGGGATACTTCAACGAAATTTGAAATATTCCCGTCATGTTCAAAAATAGGTTGGATATGATCCACAATCTTCGTAAATGACAATCGCACGTTTGTATTTTGATCCTGGTGGCTGTATTTTTGGTTATAAACGGCCCACTCTGGCAAGCACTCGGAGAAGGCCCAGCTTAGAGCACGTGACATCCAACGCAATCGTGACGTAGGTCGTCTCAAGACGAGCAAAGCTACGATGAGGCTGACGTCGAGAGGATGGCCTAGTCGTTCCAGCCACCGAAGCGGCTGCTTTTGTACGAATTTCGAGTGACGGGTTAATCTTCTATAATCTTGTAGGGGGACAATAGCGACTTCTGCGAAACACAAAAGGGATTCTCGGGAAGAGGGAGTTCCTCCTTCCCCCTTCTTTCGTCGTGGCCGGAGGCGAGACAACCTCCGTCACTAGCTGTCAAGGTTCCTAGACGAGCATTACAAACGAGACGTTAGCGACACCCACCAGGTGCTCTTTGCTAATCGTTTAATTCGTTTTAAAATTTCTTTTCGAGACTTTTTTAACAAGATATTGGTATGTTCCATGTGATACTGCTCTTTTGAACACATATAGACCAAAAAATGAGCGCCGAAATTTCGTTGTAGTATCCCTTTAAACTTTGGTATGGCAACAACCAATAAATTGAAATACAGCCCAATTGCGATGCCAAGTCTTCTGCACTGAACTCCTCAATCTATGTAACAGAACAGATAGGCCGCATCTTTTGCAACCTTTGCCATGATTTCAACTGCTGTCTACAGCTGTTAAAAGTTGAAAACCATCCGTTTCTCGATATTTTTTCTCTTTTTTTACCTCTGCAATTATCCCTTGCGTACATTACTTCACTCCTCTCGTCATGACATTAGTCTTCTAGACACGTCTATACGATCCCTCCTTTCCAGCGTATCTCTTGAAATTCAGCTACACCTGCAGCCCTTTCAGGGAGGCGGCAGCAGCAATAATAATAATAAAATAAATAAATAATAATAACCTTTATTCAACCCTGAGAAGCTGCGACACCACAGAAAGATCATTAAACCACACCTGAGGCCCGCGGTGCCGCATTACTAGGCTTCATGCTGTGGCACACAATTGTCCCCATTCTCAAATTTCGCTTACTGTTTTCAGCACTGAGTAACCTCATACATAATACATAAAAAAGTAAAATTTTTTTTTTATATATTATGAAACAAGTTGTCTTATTCCTTCTTGCTTTCGAAACCTATGTCCATTGTTAAAGCTTTTTGTATTCTTTTGTCCAACCTCTTTGAGACGCTTCATCTCATTTTCACAGAGATTGTTTGGCCCATCCCATTACCTGGCTGCAGACACTTAATCCTTCGATTCCAGGTCTGCATCATCTGTTCACTATTCAAGCTCTTCGCATAAAAATGCAAGTACATCTTGCCAGTCCACCACATACCCTACATTCTAGTAGATCTCTGCTCTCAAACCATTCGCAGTCCACATTTCACTTCCAGTGCCCACGTGAGTGCCTAAATCTGGCCTGGCAAGCTCCATTGTCCCATCTCCAAGCAATGGATTTTTTTCAAAAGTCAAAGCCACCTAGTGGCAGTCACAGAAGCACTAAAATTTCAGCTCTGATGGTAACGCCCGGAGAACAAAACCGACCAAGTCACACTATCTCAACTAAGTGAACTGAAACCAATCATACATGGGCCAATTTGTGTGCATCGATGCTCGACTACCTCTCTATGCCCTCGAAGATGATGTCTTCGTGGTGCACAGAGGTTGCATGATGCCACTGTTAAGGCCAGTTCACCACCGCTTAAATCAACACTAGAAACAGCGCTGACCTGGACGTACCTTAGCACCGATGCAGTATTGCATCACTAATATAACACAAAGCCAGCACTGCATTAGCAAGATGAGCACTGCACCCAGCACGGACCTAATACTGCCGAGGTAGCGCTTTGGCGTATGTGTGAACGGGCCTTTATTAATGTGCCGGCATCGGCTCTAAAGGGTCTATGTTTGCCAGAGTGGCCAGGTTTTTCCCAGGCTCCCAAAGCTGCTTTCGGGGGTGGTCACCCTGGGTGAAAACTACGAAACTAACTGGACAAGCACGACGAGCACTAAAACAAAATATGGCCGTCCTGACCTTTTTGAAGAGAGAGCTGCGGCTGGTCACGCCTGCACGGACAGGGCTCTCCTTCGATGTGGGAGCATGGCTGCCGCACCTGTGAGGAAGCAAAGGGGTAAACACAAAAGCAGCCGCATCCCGAGACCCAAGAACGCCCCGACCGGTCATACACCAAAGGGGCGTTCCACATCAGAGGCCACACATTTCTCGAAACGCCCTGTCTTCACCACTGCAGAGCATTGCCCCTCGTCAACCTCAACATAACGGCAGTTGCCTCTGTGAGAGGAAGCAGCTCCCATACTTGCACATATTCCACCTGACGGTTGAGAGTTTGCAATGGAGCTGCCACAATGCTGGACAAACATCTCGGTCATGGTTTTGAGGACAACCAGGAGCAGAACCTGATGACCTACAACTGACTATGGTCACCGAGAGCTAAAGAAATGCAGAGCGCGGCTGATTATGTTCACACCTCTCGCTTCGTGATTTGTTCTCCTGCGGCCTTGCCAACAAATACTGCAATCCCATTGGCTGCGGAGCAATCAGTGACTACAGTGGAGATTTGCCTAATAATTTAGATATAAATAGGGTTCCTGGTTCTCGAAGTTTATTTTTGACATGATTCGGAGTAATCAATCATCATTTATTTCCACAAGCTAAAATCAATGTTTATCTGTGTTCACTCCACAGGGCAAAACTTCAACAAGTAAAATCAGCAGAAAAAAAAAATTACGTAAACGGACAGACGAAAAAAAATAAGTGAAGGAAAATACAGTAGCATGAATAATAAAGGCGTGCTTCTTCAGCTGCTTGAGTTCTCCTGACAACATAACCTCGAAGAGGCTAAGTTACCACGACTCGCGTCTACATCTCTACCAACTCTGGCGTAGTTTCTGGCGACATAATGAGATTAAAATGACGACTAATACCAAATAATAAAAAAATCTTTAAAACTGCCACAGTCAAAAAAAAAAAAAGTGCCATCCATCTAACCAAAGTTCTCAGTTGGAAAATCAAAGGTCATTAGTAAAGGAATTTATGCAACAGGATCCCATATGGACATGTGGATTGTTTCTCTTTCACCATCATGTTTCCATGAAGACTGTTCTTAACCTTAGAAAAGAGCCACAAGCAAAGACATACACACTCTTGGCCTGAAGCCGAAGCCAGAAGAATAAATTGCGGAATATATTTGCCAGGGCGTCTACGATAATTGCATTAACAAACTCTGTAATCTTTCTGTTGTCTTCCTTAGACCAGTTTAAAACTGTTCTTGCCTCCCAGTTTCAAGCCAAAAAAGAAGAGCCATGCCTCACTAATGCTATGCCTGATTAATCAGATATAATATTATGAAAGTTGGATGTCAAATGTGAGCTTGAGAAGCACTTGAATTCGAAAAAGTACCAGTCAAAGCTGTGCATTCATGACACAGTGTCCCTTGTTCTATTTTGATTAAACAAGTGTCGAAGACCAAATTTTACAACTTAACCAAAGCTAGTATCAGATGCATGCACATCACACAGTGCAGATAGTTTAGATATGTCACCCTTAAACGATGTAATAGACAAGTAATAGAAAAGAAGTGGGGGACCTGGCAATTGCTGTTCATACTGTGTCATGACCTGTACATATTTTCTGGAATATATCTCTCACTTATAAAACAATATGTAGTATCAACTGATGAGCATCAGATTTGTACAAAAAAACAATACTTGTAGTACTTGTATGTGGGAAGTATATGAGAACGTAATAGGGCAACATATTTTCGGTCTTCTGTTCGGAGGAATAGGCAACGGCACTTCATTGCCTTTTTAAGTATACAGCACAAACATTTTCTTTTCCCAAGTCATGCTGTGCCTCCTAGTCAAAGATGGACGACTGACAATGCATTATCACGCTCATCACTGAAGATATTATAATAATAAATCAACCTGGTTTGAATGATTTTTCACTAAAAAATAACAAGCTGCAATTTTTCAACATACTATTGCGTTGTTGTTTTTTTCCCTAGCTTTTCTATTTTTTTTCCCCTTGTCAAGCTTGACTTTAAGCAAGAGCCTTCCATGCTTGAATGTCAGAGTTGTTGCTATTTTCCGAAAAGGTCGCTTCCGATTCTCAGTGCACTGTTTTGCTAGGCATTGAGAAAGTCTTGATGCATGACAACAGGACCTAATCAAGAAAAATGAGCTCAACAACGTCCTGGACAGATGCCAAGTCGAGTCGTGACACGAAGTGTTTTAACTTCATGTGCCCTTTCTTTTCTACGCCCTGGCATTCATTGATTGTGGCTTTTATCTATGACTATTTGTGTCAAATGTTTTCAAGCTAAAACCTTGTTTCACTGACCAGATTGAAAGAATTAGGTTTGCAAAATTCAGATTTAACACAATCTTAATAAGCAACAAACAAGATGGCACACGCTTCACTTGGGGTGCCCATCCAGTACTACAAGATATTCTCTCACATGCTGAAGCCAAAAGAAACATCTATAAGCAAACTACAAAAAGCCTCAGTGCAAGAGCACCCTAAAAATGATGAGACAGTAAGGTGCAACTCTTGAGTCAAAGTAATGTGTTCCTTTTGAGCCCCAGTTGGGAGTAACAAGTTTCAATTGGCAAAGAGATGTTTTGGTGACACCACCTACGGGTGCCCTCCTGTGACGGAGCTGGCAGGATGCGGCAGACGACACGCTACGTCAAAGCACGGAGCGGCTGTTAGTTTGTATTTATGCCGATTAAAAATGGATAATTTATTAAAGAAACGTGTACTAAAGGTTTTTGTGAGTGATTTTTTCAATGAATAACAGCACCTCATAGTTGCATTTTATATTAGAAAAACTTTAAAATGTTAAGAAACAAGCCTGAGCTCACATAACAGCTTGCATGGCATGCATCGGGGATATTCACAGCCTCTCTGATCCTTGTTTTTCGTATCTATGGAGGCTGCTGCAGAAAAAGGTTTTGCATTCACCAGAGTAAATGATGTGGTGTCTTCATAGCTGTGCACACACACACAGTTGTGTTGCAAGCACCGCGCACTTGTTTTAGCTACAATGAGCTTGCCAAAACCGGCGCTTCTATCCAGGTGCGACTCGACAGTTGCTGACGAGCAAATAACTGATGCTTAGCTTCTCCCGCATTTTAAAACGTGGCAAAGAAG
Source organism: Ixodes ricinus (assembly GCA_037355805.1). NCBI lineage: Eukaryota > Metazoa > Arthropoda > Arachnida > Ixodida > Ixodidae > Ixodes > Ixodes ricinus. Next base: position 26,727 of record JAZHYW010030320.1, read on the forward strand.
TTTGTAACATTGCAACTTCTGCTCGAAAAAAACACAGAAATTTTCATAAATTCTTAAGTTGTCAGACATGCTCCGGCGAAATCAGGCAATTTATTTATTTGTTCTATCCACTTCTACTAAGAATTGTTTACAAATTTAAAATCGACTCGCTGAGAAGCGTATCACGCCTTATGCGCATTTGGGTCTGCAAAATTAAACATTCAAACAATAGTAATTCATAGCAGGTGTATACCTCAATTTTTGGAATGCTAAAGTGTCACCGACTTGCTCGATTTAAGACTTCAATTGCGATGGGGTCTCGCACGTTTCACGTCTACCGGTTAAATAAGCAGGGATTTAGTTGAAACCATTCCGGAAGCCAGCCACTGCTTCTTCCTGCCAGTTATTTTGAAAAAGAATTTTCTTTACTGGTTTACAAAATTAAAAAAGGAATCAACTTGGGACTAATAAGAGACCAGCACTCACAGAACACATTGGAACCAACTGGATACAGGGAGTCGCTTTCACTGAAGTGTTTTCTACACATGAGAGAGGTCCTAGAATTTTGCTTTCCTATTTTCATTTGTCCGAAGCATAATAAAAAATACACCCCATTCACCATGCTAGATGTTGTATTAGGGTAAAGCGCTGGATATTCTATTTTTATCATCCAGCTTTTTAGTACTCAAGTAGAGAATAGCAAACCATCACCCGAGCGCCGACACCTCAGCGCCAAAGTGTTTGTTAGCACGCCTATGCGTGCCACGGTTTCCGAGCTTTGCTAAAATGTCCTACTACAAACATCACTTCACCAAATAAACACAACGCATGAAACAGGATTTGCTGCGCGTTGCCCAAACGCGATGAAGCGAGCTGATGAGCCGCAGGGTCCAGGATCTGCGTGGTCTGTCCCAGTCTGTCCTACCCGGAACGTCACAAACAATAAAGATAATAGCTAGAGAAGTGCCCTCTCTAGCTCGCATACATTGCCAATACTTTTTGAGTAACAGTAGTTACCTTTTTTTCCTAAAGTAAAACCAACATGTCTGCTGGTGCAAGCACCTATCTTCCTAACACAGAGATCTTGTGGCTATTTCTTACACCAACGAAGTGTTATATGCAATACAAAATATTTTCCCAGAACAAACTAAGGACACTTTAGGGACTACATAAAATTGAAAGAATAAAACACGGAGGACAAGCACAGGAAAAATAAGAGTGGTTGTCCTGTGCTTGACCTCCGTGTTTTATTCTTTCAGTCTTATGTATTCATGTTCAACCCGCTCGCCTTCACCAGTACTCTAGGAATTGTCATAATTGCCATGGGGAAGGCCACTACAAACTCTCTGATGTATCATGTAATGATCAATCCATTATGCTGCACTGCCCATTGCTTCAGGTTGATAAAGGTAATAACAAACTCGCAGAAATAGACCTGCCGAGTGATTCTTGTTGAAGAAAACCAAAAGCTTACAAGTACTTTCAGGTAGTATTATCAATGTAATGACACTAACAATATAAAGATGTGACCACTGAACTGCCAGAATGAATTATGTGACCCTGATTTATTTCTTATCCATATTACCAAACCTGCAGATAAAAATTTTATTTACACCAACAAATGCATTTCTGCCAAAAACTATTTCTGCATAAAAAAACAACTGACCTCAATATCTATTACTAGACCTCAATAAAAACTATAAAAAAGTCATGTAGATATAGTAGTAAAACAGCAATGATCCTTAAATGTTGTACTAGTTGTTGAAGAACAAAGCTCAATTTCTAAGAATACATTTTCTCATGGTTTCTTGGTGCATACCATCAATAGCTAGGTATTACAATTTCATAAAACGATCACTAATTGTACTCCAAGGAAAACATATTCAAACAAGAAGCATTTCAACACAATTAAATCCTTCGTAATGCCTAAAATTTCTTGGACATTTACCAAAGTAATCTGCTAGAAATGAATCATGTCAGAAACTCATAGAAAAGGTGAAAATTCCAGCCACAACAAATAGAAAGTGTGTCAAGGGGGAGCGTGGGATTGCAAGAGCCAACCCGAATTCCCACGTGCTGCTACCCCAGAGGTGGCCCGAGGACAGCTCTCTGTCTCTGCAAATAAATCTCCTGTCTGCAGCCATAAAAAATTATGATGCCTGTTTATAGCATCGTCAGACACACTATCTTCTCCAAACCTATTTACTAAATCCTTGTTGCACGATTTGGGACCTGCTACACAGGTGCACTCACACCCCGCTTCTCAAACACTCCGAATTAGAATTAGCTCTGACAAGAGGAAAAGCTTCCACAACACTCTTGAGCACATGATGGCACGAAATATGGCCTCCCCTTGCCAACGCACACTGATATGGTTTTCAAAGAGACCCCATTGTTTGCCACGGCAGACTTCAAGAAAGCTTCCACGGTCAACTGACCACTTTTTCTTCACACAAGGCACATCATTTTGTTTAATTGCCTCAGCGTCTTTGGCTGGTTTCCTGCCTTTTTACCTGGCCTTGCATATGCCTGTTTGCACCACAAGTGCCGTAATTCTCCTTGTATTTCTTAAAAACCTTTCTTATGTTACTTCAAAGCAGTCAAACGGTACCATGTGTAACGTAGCATTAAAGGACGATACAGCAAGCTCTCCTCAATGAACAATCAAGCAAATGGACTCATAATCCAGTAATGAAAACCCAACCGGTACAGTAGTCTAACCGCTGAATTCACAAACTTCACTCCAATTGAGGGGCCCCTCCACTTCCTCAAGGAAGGCGCGAGGGCCGGTGCTGGCCAATCGCGACAGCGGATCCGTCGCCGCGACTGGCCAGCGCCGGCCCTCGCGCCTTCCTCGAGGAAGTGGAAGGGCCCCTCAATTGGAGTGAGGTCTGTGAATTCAGGGGTAAGAAATGAGCTACACTGCAAGAAAGAAAAACAATCACACACTCCACCCACACAACTGTTTGTCCCACTCCTTGAAATCATTAAGAATGTTCAAACAAAGCAGCCAATCCCACAAATGTGTCTCATCATGCCTTGTTGACATGACCACTTTTGTCTCGGCACAAGGTGATACTCATAACAAGAGCAATTCATACTACAGACACGTCTCTCATTAACATGGACCCTGTTCATATGAACACCCCACCCTATAGACAAAAATTTTGGGGGACGAACTAGTTAAGTACACGCATTTTATCTTGTTACGGACAACTCGCATTATGGACAATGTTTTGGGGGAATGAAGGTGTACTATATTAGCGAGACAAGTTATATTGAACACTGAAACAAAAAAGCCCCAATTTTTAGGAAAACCTTAGCAGCCCCTTTTCAATACTGTAGCTTATGTGTGACATGACTTACAGCAACAAGCACCTGTGAAGGTGTAGCCGCAAAAGCAGAGACGGACTGCATCACACCCACAGCCTCCACAGGTCTCACCAACCTGCCTTCTAACTATCGGAAGCTAACTCAGTATGACAGGAACAGGGAAAAAGAGTGTGTTGATAAGCATGCAAAGACATGAAAGAATAAAAACGTAGGACAGAGCACTGACACACACTAGATTGCTCGAACTCCGCGGGTGTCTGTCTACCTCCCGTCTTATGTTGTATGCCTTCAAGGTTTCAATCACCCCCAAGCCCCCGTCTTGATGGCTCGATACCCAACCTCAGTAGGAAATGGCTCAAGAGGTTCAGGATAAATGCTCGGTAGACAAGTTCTTAGATGAGAAGAAATTTCCCTTGCCTCCAAAGATACTTCTTTCGAATGCCTCCTAAGAAGCAGGTGTTTCTAAGAACCCTTAAAACACCTGTTCACCACTCAAATTCCAAAAGTTCAATAGAAAACACATACCCCTTACTATTCATACATTCTGAACATGACAGAACGCACAGCTTTGAAAGGCCGGGTCATACATATGACAGGTGAGAGGTAACCAGGAACCCTCCACCCATCGGTGGCCATGAGACTAGATGAAATCTCCAAGCACGGACGTAATAATGCAGCACATAAGCATGAGATGCCCTGGGATGCTCTTAACAAAGATTTGTTCCAGAGCACAAGACAAGATCAGACAGTCTCGCAAAGACTGATAGGAACCAAGCAGGAGCTTGATGAACCACACAGCAACAGTTTTTTTTTTTTTTTTAGAAAAGGACGAGCCAAGATAAGGTTGCTTTTACATGTTTCTAGAGCCCAAGACCCTGGAACGGAATTGATAAAAATCTGAGGAGGTCACACACACATACTCCTTCGAGATGTCTGCCATATTAAAAATTAAATTAAATTAGTACTGTCAGAAAAAAGTTGCGAGGTAAACAGAACTATCTCTAGCAGAGGTCAAGTTTCCACCGCCATGACTACCTTTCCTTTTACAGGGTAACGCATGCACTTTATCTACAAAGGATATCAAGTACTGGCAGCAAAGCTAAAAACCCAACAAAGAGCATTCACAATTGGAGCTGTTACAAAGAAGGAACTAAAGCTCCCCCGTCACAGCAATTCAGTACAGGAAATACCACATTGCAAAAACTGTTCCAGCTGGAATAATAGCGGCCTTGAAATAACAGCCGCCTCATTATTTTCACACAGCAGCTGCAGGAGTATTTTTTGAACGACGTACTGACCAATTTCCTGCTACACTCCCCCAAATAAAAAAATATATAAAATTCACTAGAACGGACATCTACTGATATTCTTAACGAGCACCCTTGCAATGTCAAGGAATTGTTCTCCGCACCAAATCAGAAAAAACATGAATTCTGTGTAGAGCAACGTTTAGCTTCCGTGACAAATTGCAATAAAGTGGATCTCACCATTTTTTTCTTCTCTTTTGTCTGCGGTAGGCCGGGATTTCCTAGCTCAATACGTAAAGCGCACCCTTCATATAAGCTAACCTTTTCTTCTCCATACGCACACACACACACATCACAGACGGGAACCCCTTATGAGAGCAGAATTTTATCCTGCTTTTCCCATCTGAATTGCGACCTACCACCGGTGTAGCTCGCTCAAGTCAAAGGTGGCTTTCTTCATCGGCCGCGCACAAGACGCACCTAAGACGGAACCAAACGATCACACGGCGACGACTATAGTGGAGACAAACGCGACACACGCAACCGACAACACCCCGATCGTGATGGCGAATTCTCCGATACAGTCTACCTTGCTGTTTTTCTTCCAGAAAAAGGGTCCCCACTCGTCCGTCCTCTTCAGACAGAAAAACTTGGATTACGGAGTTCACGGCACACAGCACGACACGGGCGCATCACTCTTCTGGTCATCGCAGCAGTATTACGCAAAACAGAACCAAGGAGTTTTTGTGGTGCATTTACAAAAACCAAAGAAGAAAAAATGCTCGTCGCGACTACTCGCAACAACACTGCACTCCGTTTTCTTTTTTCTCTTTTCGCGATGTTTTCTTTGCTTCTATTCACGTCGCCAACTCTTCGCACACAACGATCAGAAGAGACGCGGTTCCTCACCTTCCTCGCGGATCGGCGGGAAGCAGATTTTTCGGGGGTGATCGGGGTGCCACGTTTAACTGGTTTGGGGAACACTGTCGCCAGTGCCCATCGCAAATGAGACGAAATTCCGGCACATAGCTAAACTTCCCCTCTTCCCCGCTGGTCGCGGTCGACCACAAACAACGCGCGACGGCTATTTTTCGGGCGATCGCAAGACGCTGGACTCAAAACACGGACGCCTAGTGCGTCTGAGAGTCCCACAGAGGCGTGAAAACGCGTAAAATTGGGTGCCTTAGGCCTAATGGCGTGGTAGCACACAACACAACACAACGTTTGGATATTTAAAGTATGCTCGGTATCCATCTCAGTCCCGATAAGTGCGGCAGCTTCTCGCGCAGTCTGTGATCAAAATGTCGCCGTGGCGACCGCGGAACCCGTCTAAAACGAGGGACTGAAACATCGACGACTTACCTGTCGGTACGACGCTCTCGGCGGTGTCTCAGTGGTCGCACAAAACAAAGCGAATTTCTTTGACGGTAAGCTTCAAGAGCGCAAGATGGCGATAGGCAGATCATGCACTCACATTAGCCGAGAGAAGAAAAAAATTCTTCCCGGCTCTAGCCGTGGGACCTCGTTGCAGCGATGACATTCGGAGAGCTCGCCTGATGAATTGCGACGAAGGCACGTAAAAAATAAAAAATAAAACACACCAAACACGAACCCTTTCAGCGATAGCAGCGTGCTACATTCATCGCTATTAAGCCTACGCTCGCAAAGTGCCAACTTTGTGTACATTTGATGACGTCACGTGTCGTCTGTCACAAATCATTAATGAATTGTAAACAACGGAAATAAAGTTTCTCCGCGACGTTTTCGGGCTTTAGAAGTCGGGAGCAGTGCGCATGATCTTTCCACGCGGACTGATCGCGTTGCGTTGATGGATTGCACACAAAATCTTTAAAACTCCATAACTTCCAATACCTGTTTTTTTTTTTCGTTTTTTCTTTTCCGCAACGTTGGGTTTTTATTGTTACCATTTCTTTTGCATTGTCTTGTTCGGATGTTAAAATACAAAGTTTTTACGAAAAAAAAAATGTACTGACCATTGTCCTTGAACTTGCAATGAGAAATCATTCTGCAAAGTTTGTGGGATGCCGTTGCAAAGTTACATCCCACGTAGTTCTGTTCGTTAGATTCACAGGTGTAGTGCACTTTGTAGAGAAAAATATTTTGAATTCTATTTTTACTTAGCAGGTAATAACAGGGCACACAGTCCCGGACCATACCAGATGGAACACGCCTTCTTAATTTGAGGCCCCACTTGCAATGCTCTTCTCAGCTTTGATATGCAATAGTCCAGACCCTCCAGACCCCCCCCCCCCCGCCCCACAAAAAAAAAAGCTTTAAAATTTATTATATTTAACGTGTAAAAATTGGTAGTTCTCAAAAAAAAAAAACAGAATGCAATGCAATCTTTTTTTTAAATTTTATTACTGTTTCCCGAAGAACATCATTCTCTCGAAGTTATTATCGTAAACCGTACAAACCCAAACCACCTCAAGCAACCATGTGAAATAGATGTGCACTACGCAAGGAACAGCAAAACACAAGACAAAGCAATCTCAAAGATCATGCAAGACTTTATTTCAGGCAGTATGAGAATCACCATCATAAGTTACCATTATGTACACTGTCGATTAACCTGTATTAATTGCATAAGTTATGCATAAAAGAAAGCAAATATTGACTAATTAAGCAGGCTTCATTTGGGATGACTGGGAGGTTCGTCAATCGTTTCCACAATGGAGCTGGACAGGGCTAGCTCCTTTCCCTGCAAATAGATATGAAGGAACAAATTAAACAATGTCCATAAACGCAGGATGTACCCCCCCCCCCCCCCGTTTTTCTAAGGCACCCCCTAAATTCGCAAGGACACTATTCTCATTGCTCCTCCCCCCTACCCCTCCCCCCCCCCTCAAAATTCAGGCAACCCCTAATTTCAATTCCTGGGGAAACCCCTGAAAGAAATGTACGCGTTGTTACTTCCACACTGCCCTGAAAGATTAAATCAATTCAGAGCTTGTTAGGATATCTTCGTCAAGAAGAAATACACTTAAATACAGTTTTTTTGTTGTACAGACATGTACCAAAAGCTTTAGAAATTCAGAGAAATATCTTTAATGACACCTCAGATATTCTGAATTAAAGACCAACGACCAGTTCGCGCTTTCCACTTTCCTCTCGCTTCCTCCTCTCCCCCTTCTACCCTGTCGACCGTTGCCTGTTTCCTCCTTTCCCATGGTGAGGAGGATATTCTGCCTTGCAGAATCACGAGTCTGGTCGTCGGCC
>JAZHYW010030322.1:0-33294 GCA_037355805.1 Ixodes ricinus
CTTACGCTTTGCAAACACGGACGTGAAATTTGGTATCGGGCACTGCCGGCATTCCTTGTCTTTCCCGGGGAGGGTGTCTCGGGGTAGTCAGCGATTTTCATGTGGCTGCAGCGGTGTTGGCAACCGTTCCCCGTAAAGCAGTCCTTGCCAAGTACGTGAACGACAGCTTCACTCTGGTCGGTCCACAACGACGAAACGAGTCATCTGTGAGAAGAGCATGGGCTTCCACGGTAACGGTTTTTCCTATTGTGTCACTGCGAAAAGGCCCCTTTGTGTTGTGACTTGGCTCAGGTCGACTTTCCGGTTGGACCCTTTTGGCGTACGTTACTTGTATCCTAAGATTTCTTATCTGACCCGGAGAGTCTGCTAATCTCCCATGCGTTATGCGCTTATTTCGCAGTCGCATTCATTTTACACTCGACTGCATCTTTCAACAGATGTCATATCGGAGACGTGTGGAAGAGGTTTATTCACTTACGCATACTAGGGTTAAAGGCGTTTTGTTAATGAGTTTTAGTTGAAAGAACGGGAAGCGAACTGAAATCTGCGACGTTTGTCGAGAGAGTCTGATCTATTTCCAAAGATCGTCCGTCCACCAGGAGCGTTACAATATTCCACCATGGGTCCCCTTGAGCGACGCGGCTCATTACTGAGGTCTCCATGCGTCTCACCCTGCTTAACTGTCAACTGATGGATACGACTTGACGAGCGTTCCTGTGACTTGCGTTGAACTCTGTGCTTGAAGCACGCTTCTTCGACGTGTCACTTTGGGAACATTTTTATATGGCATTTAGTGAGCTTGCATTCATAAAGTGAACGCATAACTGCGCAACACAAACAGGGTTTCTTTGACTATTTCGCCCCTTAATTTTGGTTGCAGTGGAACTGGACACTTTACCTTGTTTCCGCACCTGGAGTTGCTGGCTGGCGGCAGACTCTGTTGCCAATGCGAGAGTGTAGGCGCTATCGAAGGTGGTGTTCTCTTCCACTACCAAACATTGAAGGTGGGAATCCTTGATGCCACAAATGAATCGGTACCTCAGTATCAGTTCGAGCGGTAGCACAGCGGAGAATGCTCTCGCTGGGGCTTGCGGCGCCTGTCCAGTCTCTTGTGGTGAACTGGCATTTGACACGGGCATGGCTGCCGCAGCCGTTGCCGGAGTGGTGTGGTCGGTGTGGCCATCACTGTACCAAAGTTGCAGTCGGCAGCAATTTTTCGCAGTGTTGCCACACATTTGGAGATGGAGTCTGTCGGTGTTTGTTTCGTTCTGTTGATGGAATTTGAACCGACTGAGCAGTTCAACCGTCTTGGGGTAGTAGTGTTCATTGAGGCGCTTGATGACCTCCTCAAACTCAACCTCCGAGAGCTTTTGGGGGCGAGCAAGGCTCGTACGGTGTCATAGGTTAATTCACCGCAGAACGCCAGGAGTACTGGCTTGCTTTTTTGCGGAGCTTGTGATGTTCTTAGCCTCGAAGTAGAATTCGAGGCGTTCCAATCACTAACTTCAGTTTCCACCGGAGGAAAACTTTAGAATCACATCCGTGATGAACGGAGTCGTCCATCGTCAGGGATCCAGAAACTTCCTCGTCGCCAATTAAACGCATACTGGGGTTAAATGCGTTTCATGAATGAATTTCGGTTGAAAGAACGGCGCAGCAAACAGGATGCTGGGACGTTCATTGAGAGAGTCTGATCTATGTTCGCCGTTTCCTGCCCCAGACAATACTTGATCCGAAGGAGCGAGAGGGGCCGAGGGAGCGCCGTCACTTGGACTCTGCATGGTGTTCTTATAAGTGTTGCCGCCGGATATAACATTCACACTATTTACAAATTGGTACCGGCATTGAAGGTTTTAAAGTTTGATCAGTTGACTCAGCGTACAGAGCCAAAGACACTTAGACGCATGAGAAATGCTGTCACCGCGGTGACGCGTCACCGTAATCTAAAGGTGGCTCATTCAGAGTGGGTTCGAAATTACAATAACACTTCCTGGATGCCCAGTTCCAAGGGGTGCGGGCTAGATTGACAGCTTTTCTGGCTCCTTGTAAACACCAGCGCCGCACGGGGTCGCATACCAAGCCCTTCTACAGCGTTACGAAGTTTCGTGACCAAGAGCGTAATAAAAGACTGTGCTACAAGTTAAGTCAACATTTGGACAGCTGTTGACAGTTGGTACGACTTCCGTTTCAAGTCTGGATTAATAATGCGTTTATAACCTCCACATAGCCATATCACGCCGTTTTACCTCCCCACGAGTGCAACTGACATAGCCTATGCAGAGTTCCGCACTGGGGGCACGATTCCTTGTGCACGAGTTGCGTGGTAGTGTCTTACGCCTTTGGCTCAAGTTCCAGAGGAGCAAATCAGAGGCTTGTGGTACTTGGGTTTGAAGTTTGAATTTAGTGTGAAAGTGTACGTGGGTCGGCCAAGTCCTTACTCGATAACCCTTGGAACGTCTTTTGACAGTCCTTGAGTCTGGGAGTGACTCGGCTTGTTGAAGGACACCTTGAATAGTAGTGCTTGGTGTTGTGTTAGACGGTGGACAAGAGCAAGACCGTCCTTTCTCAAACCTTCACAAAGAGTGTTTCAACTTGCTGTCTTCTTAGAGTCCCCCCCCTCCACTCTCTCTCTCTCTCTCTGAACGCGGAATAAACCTTTCCGGAAAATCTCAAGAGACCTTGCAACGAGGGGAATTGTGGGGCTCTCTGCATGCACGCTCGTTCCGGTTCGAACGCTTCATATATCGTGGTTGTAGCGCTATTCACATTTATGATTGGGAGTTCAGAATGTGGAAACAAATTAAGTGAGCGGTAAAAAAAGGTCATTACACCCTTTGTTGTGCTATCCTTCTGCCTTCTCCGCGTTCTGAAATCACGAATTGTTAAACCAATGTGAACTTCATCTTCGCTTCATGGATAATTCCTTGTGCCGTACATCTGAACGCCGCAATGCATAAAGTAGACTTTGGGGCCACCACATATTTTAAAAAGGTCTGTTGCTCACGCATCACATAGCTTATTGAACACTTGGAACTGGTTCCTTTCGAGCAGGCTTGCTCCACGTCTTTTCACGATCAGCAACGGTGGCTCACGCTCCTTTCCCTTGAACCGCGTTTGTGGCATACTCCGCAGCAGTCACAAGTTCTTGAGGCCTAGCAAAAGTGAGATCTGGCATGGCGAGGTGGTGTCGCTGAATGACTTCCTCGCATACACCATAAACTAACCGGCCGCGAAACATCTTGTACGAGAATGATGTCTACTCGCAGTGCTGAGCGACATGACGCAGCTCAGCAACGTAGTCGGGCACAGACTCGCCTTGCAGCACTTGTTGAGCATGATCCGGTTACCAGTTACCAGCGTCCTTAGCCCTAAGGTTCTTTTTTGTTAGCATCTCTAAAGATACTTGAAAAGCGGAGAAAAAAAGATTGAAAGAGGGGCGTACACAGAGGGTTCACATGCGCGGCAGAAGACTGCACGCTTCATGTTGTCGTCCACGATCTCATCAGCCAGCAAGTAGAATTAGGGTCCAGCTGCTCTCCAACATGTTTTCATTCTTCTGTTGTTAGTGCTCATTGCCACGTGTTATGTACAAAGGCAAAGGCTACATCCATTTAAACTGTCTAGATTAATGAAAGGAAAAACACAGCTGCTCGTTCGAACAGATACAATCGAATGTCTGCTCCATGTCCAGGATTGTTGGGTGTGTATTTCGAATCCGACACGAGTTTTCAGATCTCTGCTCGTTTTGAAGCTGCGTTAGTTTCGGGCTTGCGCACACAAGTGTGATGTGAGATTCTCTTACAACATCCGACATGCTGCAAATTAAGTAAGAACAGAAGAGGTTTATTCATTCTTTACAATTGGTGTTTACAGCGGAAGCATCACAAGTTCAGGCTGTTTCACACCTGCCACTGCTTACGACAGGAGTGGCGCGAAACCGGTTTTAAGTCTCTTGTGACTGTGTGACTGGTCAGCCACTCTGGTCATAAGCAGTTACAAGTGTGTGAACCAGCTTTTACATGAATAAGCTAAGTAGCTTCCAAAGTTGCAACTTTCACGTGCCTCGTACATTTCAGGCGACATGCCCGTTTGCTTTATCCTAGTTCTTGGGAGAAACTATGATTTGAATTCGTCAACTTCTTTTAATGTATGTATACTGTTGTTTTTCTGTGTGAACTTGCCATTTTGCTTTATAGCTCATGGCCATACTGTTCCAACATCTTCACATTGTTCATTTTTGCATGTATGTGCCTCATATAAGAACCTTGGTTGGTTCAAATGGACTGAGGAAATAACATTCTTTGAAACCAGCACTGCAGTGGAATGATATATTTAATGTGGTGAAATAAAAACATCCCGAGTTCAAAGTATGCACTTTTGTTGTTGTCGTTTTTTTCTCTTCATATAGTTCCACTGGGCATGCGTATCGTCATCTGCGTACCTCCACCACGAAATGTTCTCCAATGGCACGAGTGTTTCTAACAGTACTAAGCTGATCCCTTTACGACTTCCCGAATTTGCGGTTACATAGCCACATTCATTTTGGGTCGGGAGAGCCGCGGCGCCGCTGGAAGGCAAGCACGAAGACCTGCGTCGTCGCGAGTAACGGTGATGCGATGACAGCGTACAGGCGAAATAAAAATGCTGGCGATACTTCAAATTGAGCTTGTGGGTCAGCGTAAGCGTTCGTGACGACGGAGCATATCTAGGAGCACATTTTCGTATCAAAAAAGGCAAGCGTTCATGCACGACATGGTTCACATCCACCGCGTCGGCGACAAACCTGCTCATTAAGAACAAAGTCTACACCAGCGGCGACATCGAGAGAAAGCTCGACTTGGGAAACCAGCGGTACGCGTTGGTAGTAAGCGACGAGTTGGGAACGCTAAGGAGAAAAGTACTTGCGCCTTTTACGCACTCCTGAAGCACGATGTGAGACGTCGCATACTGCGGGCGTCGCATAGTTGCGTTACGAAGTGCTCAGTCCCTCGCGGCACCGCGTTCGCAGCGTCTCAGCCACTGTGCGTCTCAGCCGCGACTGCGCCGACCGCGTAGGCTTCGCGTTTCAAGCGTCTCGGACTTCAGCCGCCACTGCACCGACCGCGTAGGCCTCAAGTTTCAGGCGGCGGCCGCCATGTTTGCCTTGCCAAAGCAGCGCGAGTGACGTCATGTCACGTGACATTTCGAAAACCAATAAAACAACTGGTTTTAATTTAACCGGAAGTGAGGTCATGTCACGTGACATTTTGCAAAGCAATGAAATAGCTGGTTTCGATTTGAACCGGAAGTGACGACATGTCACGTGACATAACGGGATTTACTGCCGGAAGTGACGTCATGTCACGTGACAAGGGGGCGTGGCCAGGTGCTGTACGGGATATGGTTTGCTTATACGCGTCCCGGCCTCTCCTATCGGCAAGGCCGTCTACGTGGACGACGTGGCACTGTGGGGGACGGCCAGGTGGCATTGCCAGAGGCCGATGGTTAGGGAGCTGCAGCGGGTCCTGGGCAACGTTCTCCATCTGCTCTGCCAGCTGGGACTGGCCCTGTCACCAGGCAAGACATAGACGCTCTTCCAGGCACCAAGGCTCGGCACCGTTCAGCACATCCTCAAAATCATGGGTAACGGAGCGTCCTGCGACGGGAGGAGCAAAAACCACGTGGTGCAGCTGGACGACCGCCTCTACTGGTGGCCGACTGTGAGTTACATAATCCAGGTGATGCGAGACAAGACCAACGTCCTGCGCTCGCTCGGAGGGACGACGTGGGGCACATCGCAAATGATGCTGCTACAGATGCACCTGGACTTTTTGTTTCCCACCACACGTATGCCCTCCCGCTCTCCAGGCTGCGGGACATGTAGCTGGAAGAGAGTTGGAGATGGTCCAACACCTGGCGCTGCGCGTGGCGATGCGCGTGTGCCTCGGCGTCTCTCAGAGCGCCTCGTTGGCGGACACACTTGTCCAGGGGGAGGTGCGATGGGGGAGCAACACTGTGCGGAACGTCCTGACGAAGAGCGCGCTGAGCAACCTTATCCGGATGGCCAACGCGAGCTCCACGGAGGTACAGCTGGAGCGCATCTCATACAGGCCGCGGTCCAGGCTGGGCATGCTGCTGTCCGAGCTGGGCCGCGTCGTCGGCGTCCCCGATCCACGGTCGCCCCTCCAACGGGATCCGTACCCGCCGCCGGTCGACACGTACGTCCCGGGCATCCGCTCGAGGAAGCAGGCGGCAGACAATACCGCACGGCAGATTTCTTTCGCACACCTAGAGCAGGAGTACGGCGGCTGGACACGCGTCTTCTTGGACGGGTCGGTGCGCCCGGCGGGGACTCGTCAACGGCGGCCCCTGTCATTCGAGTCTCCGGATGGTACGCAAGAGAGTGGCTGTATCACTATACCTCCAGCACCACCGCCAACCTCGCGGCCATCGAACTTGCCCTCTGGATCGCCGAGGCCGCCAATGCCGACACGGGCAGCTGGGCCATCATCAGCGACTCGCGGGCTGCCCAGCTCGACGATCTCACGGGCGCATTGCCGTTAGCGAGACTGGTGAGGGACTCGGCGGTTGAGATGATGTATACCGTCGCAGGTTGACGTCCTGCTTCACAGTGGGCTCCCGGTCATTGCGGCCTGCCCGCAAATGAGGGGCGGACCGGATGACAGAGCTGGCCCACTCACATTCCCGGGCACCGACGTCGCCGGTGGGCCCGTTTGCTGATGCAAAGCTTCTTCTGGCGAGGGACACCCTGCGGCGTCAACCGGACGGCGGCGGGCGACCGTACATACTGGCCTCCGTGCCGCATCGACCCGCCGACGGCCGCTGTGATCTTATGATTGTGGACCGGCTGTGCAGGGACTCTGGTTCGGCTTTACAGGTTCGACTGCACGTCCACCCGGACTGTGAGACCTGCGGAGTGCTCGGGCGATGACGCCCACCTACTCCTCAATTGCGAGGATCATGGCAACGTAGGGGCTGGGCTGCAAGTGGCGTTCGCGCGCTTGGTGCTGCCGTGCGCCACGCCGCATGACATCTTGCGGCCGGAGGGACTGACTTTTTTAAAGAGAGGCGGTCGGGGCCCTTTTTTGCTACCTGACAGACACGGGGCTGCTTCAGCTGCTCCAGAGACTGAGTGGCGCTCCCCAAATAACATAACGGAGGTGACTGAGGGACCTCGCATATATATATATACCCTATTAAAAAATCCGACAAAAACTTCAAGTGACATTCGGTGGAAACGGGTTAATTTCCACTCATTTTCACCAGAAACCAGCGTACTTTACCAGTTTTCTGGTGGAAATATTACCGGCCGCTACTTTCAGTTACCAGATTGCGGTAGACGTTTTACCGGAGCAACTTTCGGTTAAAATCCGGCAAAAGCTTCACGTGACATTCAATGGAAACGGGTTAATTTTCACCAGAAACCAGCGTCGTTTACCAGTCTGTGGTGGAAATATTACCGGAAGACATTTTCGCTGAATGTTTGTCAGAACCACTTTCGATTAATCGTCGTTGGAATCCTATCGGAAGCCACTCTTGTTTGCCAGACACCGAACTTTACTGGTAGCCGACGCAAGGGGAACGGCCAAAGGCAAGGAAGCCAAGACGAGCAGGGGGACTGAGTTTGTAATGGTAGTCACCAATGCAGTGGCGTTCTCGTGAGTGCGTGTTTTAGCTCGAGACGACGTTGCAATCCTGCAAGAAGTGCGTGCAGCGAACTGTTTTGACGATCCAAAAAGGTGAGCAGCGATCACCGGCAACTTGCTATTTGTGGCAGGCAAAAGTCGGGGCCAGAGCAGGTATGAGACCACTCGGGCGGCATTCTCGTGAGTGCGAGTTTTAGCTCGAAACGACGTTGCAACCCTCAAGAAGTGCGTGCAGCGAACTGTTTTGACGATCCAAAAAGGTGGGCACTTTCACCCGTTTTCACCCGAAACCAGTTTACCAGTCTGTGCTAGATTATCTGCCGGCAAACAGATTTCGCTGGAATTTCACCGGCATCGGGTTTCCAGATTTCCCTAGAATGTCACCGGCAGCCACTTTCGTTTCCCAGTCGACCCGGTTTTAATCTTACCCGAAACGGGTGACTGGCTTCCCTGTTTACCGACCTTCACTCAAAGCCGACGCGAGGGGAGGGGGAAGCCGAGGCGAGCCGGGGACTGGGACGAGTCCCCACGCACCCCCTCTCCCTCGCGTTGGGTCGTGGGGAAAATGCGAGAAGATCGTTTTGCTGACTTTTTTTTTAAAGAAAGCCGGTTTCTTTGTCTGTCAACGAGCAACGGCCGGCCAGGAACGAACTCTCAGTCTCGGATTCTAATTCCATGTGTGCGACCTGTATCTTCCAGAGCAGCTGGGTGTGCAGATGAAAAGAAAATATCTTTCAGTGACCTGTTTCTTACGCCTCTTTGTCCGTCCGGCTTCAGAAGCATCCAGCGAGCGAAAAAGTCTGTGCCCAAGATTTCTCAACGTCGGCGGATGTTCGTTTCGCGCGTTCGTGGTTTTCGCTAAGCGTGCTACTGACGCCTGGTGCACCCGCGGCGGCGGCATCAGGGACGACATCGTGCGTGTGCCCGGGATTTCTAAACGGTGGCGGATGTTCATTCCAAGCGGTCGTGGTTTTCGCTAAGCGTGCTACTGGCAGTGTGTATATGTCCGCCTGGTGCACCCGCGGCGACGACATGAGGGACGACATCGTGATCTGTGCCCTAGATTTCTCAATGGCGGCGGATGTTCGTTTCGCGCGTTCGTGGGTTTCGCTAAACGTGCTACTGAGAGTATGCGTGTGTGTGTCCGTGTGGTGCACCTGCGCGGTTTTATTACCGTACGTCTAGGAATTTACCCAGCGGCATTGTGAGTACCTTTAAAGATATATTTTGCGACAAAGAACTCGGTTGTTCCTATTCGGTCGGATTGCTTTTGTCTACAGCTGTGCAAAGTGTTTCGCTGGTATCGAGCCGGTTAAATACTAAATACATAGAACCTTCAGGTCTATATGGACTAACCACTTTAATTGTTACCGAATCCTTCAGCATCTGGTAAACATACACCAACCATGCTTCACAGGCTTCCTCCTAAGTGCCTTCCGTTGACTTCCGAAAAAAGAAAGAAAAAACACGGTAAATTCCGGCCAATCTTCAACAGTTCGCCAGAGTCTTTGCTGAACTTATAATCTTTTCGTGCGGTAAAACGGAATGTAAGAGAATGGTGCCTCACGCTCGCGCAATAATAATTATATAATTACTTAGTGCGTATTCGTTGCCCACACTCGTACATTATTGTTGTTTGTTTGTTTTGTTTCTCCAGTGTTCACTGTGTCACAGTATTTTGTTGGCTGCTTGGTCTCACATACAAGCATCTTTGCTTTCGTGGGACAGCACGCACACATGTATTTTTTCAAAGATAATAAAGATATAATTATTATTTTTACTATCTGGTGATCTTCTGGTAAATTCTGGCTTTACTGGAAGCGAACAGAATCCCATAATCCAGTAAAATAGGTTTTTACTGGAAATAAGTTTCCAATAAAAATCCGGTGACATTCTGATAAAAATTTGGTGACATTCGGCCAAAAGCCGGTGACATTCCTGTAAAACAACCGGTGACATTCCAGTAAAACGTCCGGTGACATTCCAGTAAAATGTTTGGTGACATTCCGGTAAGCTACCGGTTTACTGGAAGTGAAAACAGTCCCGTAATCCAGTAAAATAGACTTTTACTGGAAATGACATTTCGGTAAAACATCTTTTTCAATAGATCTACAGCTAACTTTACCCCTTCCCCTACTCCTTTCCCCCGAACGTGTTACCCTCTCCTCTCCATTCCTCAACGACGGTGACACGACGACGCGCAGGCTCATGATGACCGATGTATTTCCCTTTTTTCAACGCCATTTCTGTTTCTCCTTCCAGTTTCCACGTCGTATGCTTTTCCGCTACGCCGTCCGAGACACACGCTGCCTTTGCTCTTCTCCACTTCCCATTTTGATATTGTTATCGTTTGCTTTCTGCTTTCTTTCCGCTCTCTAGTATTTCTCGTACCCCTTGTTTGCTTTTCATCCTTTGTGTAAAGATTTTGGTCCCTGACTTTGGTTTGTTTTTAGGTTTTCATGTTTGTGTACATTTAACCGCATCGCGTCATTGTTCTTACTAGTTCTTTCCATTTTGTTGGCGGGGGACGCCAGTCTGAAAGTGAGCAGGCAGAAAGTGCACAGTAAAAGTAGACGTGCTTGGAATAAGAAGAGGTACGCGTCGTTGAAAACGACAGCGTCTTATTCGGTTGCACCACAAGTCGTTTCACCGCTTGTGAGCGTGGCTGCACCAACAACTTCTGCGACGTCGCAAGGCACTTAACCGCTGGTGGACATGGTCAAACCGAGCTCGAGCGCCAATCGCTTTGATAGACGCATCTCGAGAAGCAAAAAAGTCTTCGTTGGCGGTAAAGTCGGCGACTTCGCGAAACTTCGAGCTCCTTGACGTCAGCTTGGCGAGCGAAAACGACGATCGCGGCACAGAGTATGGCATGCGGCAAGCGCGAGGTGGCCACTGTTACAATTTCAGCAAAAACGAAACCTTAGTGCCGCAAGTTACGAACCAAAGCACGTAAATTTTCAAGAAAAGGATCAAAATGTTGCGTCGCTCCAAGATCAAAGAGATAATTCCTGAATAGAAGCGTTATCGCAGAAAAAGAAAAATTATTTCTGGAGGGCAATTGTGAATAGAAAAGCAACGCGAGTTGTTCGCAAACTCGTCAGAAGCGCCTACGTCTCCAGGTTACATCGCGGTCACATGCAGAAGAGAACAGTCACGAAACCCTAAATTGCGCCGCCGTATTGACCATCTTTCTTTTCATCTTTCCTTTTTTGAGGGGGGGGGCAGCTTTCACCAGGAGCCCATTTAGCGCATTCGCCTTCAGGTCTGGCCGACTACGCTTGGTGAGATCCGCAGACCAAGTATAAATAAATCCTAATCATCAGTGGCGTCTCGAGCAACTGGGAAGGCGTCTCTAGTGATCGCGCCACCTACAGGAAATTGTACTACGCCGTGACCCGTCGAGAAGGCGCTCCTGTGTCGTGAGTCATCGATACTAGGAACATTGGTGACGCGTACGTTCCTGTCCGTTGGAAGCCTTCGCTCAAAGACAGTGCTGTGGGCAAATCAGAATTGCTTCGGCGCTTGCTCGACCCAGAGGCTCACGAATGTTTCCCCTCAAGTGAACTAATCGAGAATGGGAAACGTGGCCTGTGATAAGGTACAACAAGCTGAATCATCGTGTACTTTCTATTGCTGCAAATATATATTAGACAGTGGGTTGAGGCACCTGCCTCTGAGTTCCTGGTGGTACCCCAGCCCTGGTCCTTTCTCCAGCCGAGATACAGTCTGGGGATCAACAGTCAAGCCGCAAACTAACTGGTTTTCAGTGAAGTCCCTGAATTTGGATTTGAGTTGGCAGCGGCGGGATAAACTTGAACGATTTCGGCAGTGGACTCTGGCTGAGTGCCTAATTTGAACTGATGTGGGAACGCCTGTATTCTAAGTCTGTAGATTTTTGGTACTGGAAGTGCGGGTTACACCCAAGTTGATTGAATTTTCGCATGCTTGGAGTAACTATAAAGGAGCTCGAATTTCACTCATCATGAAAATCGAAACGCTGCTGAAGTAAGACTCGATTTAATTTTGTGACGAATCCGGAATTGATGCCCGAAGAATGTCAACGAAAACCTCATCTCGTAAAAGCCAGAGTAGGAACGCTGACAGGGTATTTATGCTCGCCAAGGTTTTTATTTGTACATGCCATATGGGCGCTCAACTACCGAGAACACAATTTGCCGGTCGAAATTCGTTTTCTTTCCGACCGAAACTCGCCGCTTGAGAACTTGCCGGTTTGAGACGTGCTCACTCCCTTCTTTGTGATCATGTGCCATTCTCTATGGTTTAGACATACACACGAAATATATTCAAAGTCGTGGGTCATTAAAGGTAAACACGCAATATTAAAAGAAACAACTGATAGCCGTTTTTTGTGGCTTCTAAAAGGTTGCAGATACGTTGATTTTATTTATTTATTTATTTACACATACTGCGACCTCTGTAAGGTCATTGCAGGAGTAAAAATACATAAAAAATTACCATTCTAACAATACAACATGCCCTTGAACATAACAGAAATGAAAACGATGACGTCATGCGTTACTGAAAAGAATAGGCAGAACCGCGCTAATAAAATCACCATAGGGAAGAGTACGTATTTTCCCATCAAGATTATTCCAAATTTGAATACTGTGTAAAAAAGTAATATTTAAAGCAGTTAGTATGAGTCTGAAAAGGAACAATATTTAATGAATGAGATCATCTGGTACGTGAACTACTAGAGAATGAAATATATTCACTTCGCTCTATTTCACAGTCATTAACAATTCTGTGCAACATTTTAATTCTATCAACTGTTCGCCTTCTAAACAAAGTCTCCAGCCCCAGAGATGAAACAGCCGAGGAGGGCGAAAAATTACGGTCATACCTTTTCAAAATAAACCTTACAGCCTTGGCCTGGATAGATTCAATGAGATTGATGTCTTTCTTAAAATAAGGATCCCAGACAACAGATCCATACTCCAAGATGGGCCTAACAAGGGTCTTATAAGCGCAGAGTTGAACTTCTTTAGTAGAGCATTTAAGAGTACGTTTCACATAACCGAATTTTTTAAGGGCACGAGAACAAATAAAGTCGACGTGCTTGTCCCATTTGAGGTTGAACGTGAAGAAAACACCTAAATATTTGTACTCCGTAGCTTCATTTAAAACGACATCATCTATGCCATAGCTAAAAACAAAAAAATTGAAAGACTGAAAGACAAATAAAGTTCCAGGGAGGACCGGAAGCACTTTGCGTCTCGGTGCATTCTCTGCGTAATTCTCAACATGGCGTCGTATGGTGGGAGTCACATGCTAGACGGTTGAACGAAGAGGACAAAGCAAAGGCGGCGGACGACGGGCGTGGGATGTCTATTTCTAAAGTGTCGTTTGCTATCGGTCTAGTTTCGAAAGAAACATTTTTTACCGATCGAAACCATTAAGATTCATTCGGTAGGACACGGACGACCAGCAAGCTCACACGTGCAAAGACTTCGCTGAGTCGTCGCGCCCTTTTCTGGTCGAAGACTTCGCTCGCCTTAGGAACACGAATTGGTAAGGGCTTGAAAAACACGCAAACGTCAAGCACAAAGTGATTGACTGGCGTTTCCTGTGCAAAGTGCGAAAGCGCGTTTTTCGTCTGCTACGCACGGCCGGAAACACGAAGGAAAAAAAAAGAGGAAACGCGGTACCGTTCGGCGACGTGACTTCTGCAACTCTCTCCCGCTCTACATTTCTTCTTCCTCCCTAGTCCAGCTTTGGTTTCGAGCAGTTGCGTTTTTTTACTTTATTAAAATATAATAAGTGACGCTGATTGCAGAATATGGTGTTAAATATTAACTCGCCAATAAAATATTAACCCACCCGTGAAAACATTAAAAGAAAAATTGGAGGAGCAGGTTCTTGAGCGGTTCGCTGAAGTACGGCAACGCTGGGGTACGGCTGAAGCAATTGGATTGCAACAAGGCGTGAAGTTGGGCTAGTTGGTTCATAATGCAAACTTTGAAACAGCGCCAAAAACACAAGAGACAAGAACGAGAAGTGGACGAACACGACGATGACTTTCAACTGAAGTTTATTCCTGCGAGGAATAAAAAGGAAAACATAAAAGATGCACGATAGATAAAACATGATCCACCCCTTGAGGCACGCCCGAGCACTTAAACGAATCTGCCGAATTTCCTAATGAAAGAGACTTCGTCATCCACCAAAGCCACAGACGGGGCACTAACACACGTGTCCGCTCCGTAGGTAGAAATAAAAAACGCCTCTTCAATTTCTCTAGTCACTTTGTTGCGGTGACGAGCCAGAATCTTAATCTCCGTGAAAACCGGAGAACACGAACACCTTGCAGTTCACTGCGATAGGTGTTCGTGTTCTCCGGTTTTCACGGAGATTAAGATTCTGGCTCGTCACCGCAACAAAGTGACTAGAGAAATTGAAGAGGCGTTTTTTATTTCTACCTACGGAGCGGACTAAAGTCTGACACGTGTGTTAGTGCCCCGTCTGTGGCTTTTGTGGATGACGAAGTCTCTTTCATTAGGAAATTCGGCAGATTCGTTTAAGTGCTCGGGCGTGCCTCAAGGGGTGGATCATGTTTTATCTATCGTGCATCTTTTATTTTTTCCTTTTATTCCTCGCAGGAATAAACTTCAGTTGAAAGTCAGCGTCGTGTTCGTCCACTTCTCGTTCTTATCTCTTGTGTTTTTGGCGCTGTTTCAAAGTTTGCAATTGGATTGGATTGGAAAACCTTTATTGTTAGCTAGAGTTACAGGTGGATATGCTGATCTTCCTAGGTGGCCGTCAATGGAGACTGGCGGCGACCTCTTGGGCTCTAGTCACGGCCTGGACTTGGGTTTCCAGGTCAGAGCTGAGCAGCAAGTTCTCCCATGGGCCCGGGCGCTCGAGCCTCTGGAGCGATAATGGTGGGGGATATGTTGGACAGTCTCAGAAGATGTGGTTACGGTAGCTTTGCCACCGCATTTGCTGCAATCGGGTTTAAATCTATCTGGGTGTGCATGGCTTAACACCGCGGGGTTAGGGAGAGTTTTAGTTTGAAGTTGTCTCCGTAGTAGCTCCTGTTCTTTGATTAAGTTCTTATGCGAAGGTGGGAAAGTTAGCCTTTCGAGCCTGTAGTGTTGAGTGATCTCGTGGTATGTGTTAAGGCCGTCTCCTGTCAATCCGACGTCCGAGTTATCATCCACAGCTCGGCCGATAGATCCTCGAGCTTTATCGTGGGCTGCCTCGTTCCCCGGGTTTGACGAGTGAGCCGGCACCCAGACAAACTCCACGTCTTGCCTGTCTTTCGGGTACTTCTTGAGAATACTCAAGAAGATGGGAGATATGCGGCACTTGGTGAAATTCCCAATGGCCGCTTTTGAATCACTGACAATCACCCTCGCTTGCGGGTTTGTCAGCGCCAAGGCGAGTGCCACTTCCTCGGCTATTTCGGAAGAGTTTGTAGGTACAGTCGCGTTTTCTACGAGTTGGCTCTCCTCGGTCACCGCGGCGATCGCGTACGCCTTTTGGGGGCTGGGTAAGCGGCCGTGTCCACGTAGACGACGTCCGTTCGGCCTTCGAGTTTCTTGTCTGGGGCTTGCGTCCGGGCCCTGCGTCTACCCTCGTGGCGGACGGGGTGCATGTTTTTCGGTAATGGTTTTACCGTGATTGTCTTTCTGACGTTGCACGGGATTTTGCGGGTGACCGCGTTGAGTGGTGCCGCCTTTATTTCCAGTCTTCTCAAGACCACTCTACCCGCATTGGTGCGAGCGAGCCTGAGCTCTTGCATTCTCCGATGGGCCTCAGTCAGCTCGTCTAGCATGTTATGTAGGCCGAGTTGCAGCGGCTTGTCGGTGGAGGTATTGATGGGTAGACCTAGGGCTGCCTTGTAGGCCTGCCTGATGAGTCCTTCGATTTTTAGTTTCTCGGCATTATATAATTGTAATAGGGGAGGGCGTAGGTCATTCTACTGATGACAAAGCCCGCTCCAATCGGCATAGATCGTTTTCCTTAACGCCTCTTCTCCTGTTCGCTATGCGTCGGATCAGTTTAAAGGTCTGGTGGACCAAGACGTTTAGCTTTTCGATGACTTGGGTATTATTTCGGTTCTCTTGGATGATCATTCCAAGGATCCGGATGGTGTTGACTTGTTTAATGACTTTGCCTTGCACGTTTATGTTAGCTTTCGAAGGGCTGAATTTTGTCCCCTTGGAATGTCTCTTTTAATTAGGATCTCCGAGTTGGGATGAGAACGTTCTAGCCCTACCGCTTTGACGTAGGCTTCTATGGTATTCATGGCCATTTGTAGGGTCTCTTCTATCTCCCCATAATTTCGGGTAGAGTTCCAGAGGGTGATATCGTCGGCATATAAAGTGTGTCTGATTTTGAATGGCCTCGAGTTACTTTAGAAATACTACGAGTGCAAGATTAAATAGAAACGGCGAGAGTTCCGAGCCCTGTGGGATTCCCCGACATCCCATGCGAAAGGGATCCGAGATCGTCCCGCCGATCGATATTTCTGCCCTCCTCTCGTCCAGAAACGATCTTACGTAGTTGAAGGTTCGGGATCCTGGATTTAACCTCGATAGGTTAGTGAGGATGGCCTCATGTGACACGTTGTCAAAGGCCTTGTTTAAGTCCAATCCGAGGATGGCTCTCGTGTTCGAGCTTTTGGGGATCACTTCTTCGCATGGCGTCCTGCGTGGACAGGTGGGCTCTAAATCCCAGCATGGAAAGGGGGGGGGGCTGAAGCAAAGAAACGCGAGGCGGAAGATCGATGTGCATTGTCGTTCAATGAAATTCTAAAATATTGCGTGATCACCCGTTGAATACGTACATTGAGAGAAGGCAAATAATCTACAACGCCACTGCAGTTTTGGACGTAAAAGTTACACCGTCACGAGTCTGATCAAACTGTCGGTGATTTTCACGCGTCCTATATTTTAGTCCATGCCACTTCTCACTAATTCGCCCAATATACATTCGCCCAATATACATTCGCCCAACTTAGCTGCCATGTCGATTTAGTTCGTTGTGGATTACGACTCTTGATTAATAGGAAACGTGCTGAACACGTCAATAAAGGGTCTCTTATATAGTGTGTCCACCAAGCAATCAAGGCTCACTGTGGATTTGTGTCACATTTATGGAATTATAAAACAAAAATCGTAATTGTAATTTCCGCCACGTGCATTGAACGACACCGAGCAATTCAAAAACAAAATAAGTGACAGTTTTTAAATTTTATATAGTTGGCCAATGTATTTGGACGAAGAGATGGGAAACGGACGTGATTAGTGCTCCGTTTTCAGAGAACTTGGCAAACAGTACAAATTAAGTGCCGTGCCGTGAGCCCATTACTGCGTCAGAGTTTGTCCTCAATTTTGACGGGAAACGGATGAATTAGAGAACAAATTACCTCCATCCTGTGTCACAGAGTTCCTCGGGGGTTGCACACTTCCCGCGCCGGACGTTCTCATCTCGAATTAGTCAAATTGTATAATAATTTGTTGTCGTCCTGCTCAGGATGACACAGATCGGAAATGGCGTGGTTGAGTGACCCTATAAAAGACCGCTTATCGGCGTATTCAGCGTGCGTTCTCTTTATCAGCAACCTAACGGCAAGCTCAAGCGATATGGCTGCAGCTAAGTTTGCGTACGCAACCAAGGTGGCGTTTCTGCTAGTCCTTTGCCTCGCCGTCGCGTGCAGTGAGTATTTAGTTTTTCTTCTGTTCGGTGCACATTCCTTAGAGGTACTGACAACTTAGGAAGCGGCAAGCCCGCCCCCCCCCCCATCTCACTTTGCGGCCAATCAGATTTCCGCATCAACCGATCAGAACTCCGAAGAGCAGACCACGATAAAGGAAGGTCATGATAATTTGATGGCATGGTGTCCTAATCGCCTCCTTCCGCTAAAATCTGGTGGCGACTGGAAAATGTAGGCACGTGGCATACCAGATGCGCCGTACACATTTGAATTCTCCACTAGTTTGGTGATTAATAATAATAGAAAAAGAAAATAACCCAACGGTCCACTCTTATATCTCGATTTCAGGCTCTAAACGTGCCAGTTCTCAGCACACCTGTGCCTATCCCCAAGGTACGTGAATCTCTCCACTATTCTTCGGCCGCTCTTATGGCACAGTGCAGCAATTCTGCTTGCTTAGAAAAAGCAGGGTGGTTGTATATCTGAATTCTCACGTGGTGAACTAGTATGCTATACAAGGACGCAACTCTTATTCTCACCATTCGTCTCAAGATATACCGAAACTAATCTCGGCCTGAAATATATTTAGAAGTACCCTAAAGGAGACAAATATGTCGCAGACAAAACTTTCCTGTAAAAAACAGAACTTATTTTTTTTTGGTCTCTAGAATAATTTGAGCGGTCACAAACCACCGGTTTATTTGGGCGTTTTATTTTTTTATTGGTGCACATTATTTATCATGAAATCTTGACAGCGTCCAAGCGCTTCTCAAAAAAGGGGTTGAATACTGCCAAAAATTAGTCTACAAAGTTTGCCACCAAGTTGTGGTTATCCGCAAAATACAGCGGATGAATCCATGTGAAAATTCCTTCACGTTTTTGTCAACACATTGACAGAGTCTGATGGGCCTATCGATACAGAGCTTACACTGTCGTCAAGACAGCTGCCATTGTGGTGGTGTGCTGCTGAGCGTTTACCGTTTGCAGCATACCTTTTGCGCCACAGAACTCATTTTTCCGTAAAGAGCAAGTTGCACGGACCACCAGCATGGTGCAATGACGTCACGGGGAAACTATGAAAAGAATCGCGATATTTTTTATTATTTTTTGCTTTTTGAAAGGGCAGGGTTTGCTGACTTTTGAATGAAAAAACCTAATAGTAGCAGCTTGTGTCAAAGAATATTTGTTTTTATATCGTGTCGTTCTTGTAAACTGACAATTATGCAACTTTGTGACTGTTGCATGTAAGGGTAGGAATTGAATTAATGTTCCATGGGTTTAATTCTTACCGCTTCCCGTTTTGCTCTGAATGAGCAGCGTCGGTATGCGCATTAAAGAGCCCATGCTAGTAGTGCTACTGCCCTGGCAAAAATTTATCATCAACAGCTGAGACACTTGACGCCCATTAAGGCTGGCTAACTTCCGTTCGTCTGAACAGACACACTACACAATTACCACCTGGTGCGCATAACAAGATATGATTGCACGAAAAAAATATATATGTTTTTTTTTACTTCACTTTAACAAAATTTTAGTGCAGCCACACTTCGAAGATAGTACGGCCACCGTAGAAATAAAATTGTTAGTTTGGTGTGCGGCCTGGGAACCGAGCGCTGTGATCGCCACTTGCTCAAAATCAGTTGTATATTTTCTGCTGTCGGTTAATGCACAGCAGTTGTAAAAAAGAAAATCGAGATTCCTCTTTGCATGGCATAACAAATACGTACCAGCCCCTCCGTACCTGTTCATGACAATACTCTGAACATTCGTTAAATTTTAAGCTTAGTCGCTAAACCATAATCTTCTATCACACGAACCGTGCCGCTAAACTAAACACAAACTCTGTAGATCCCAGTTGCTAAGGTAAAAACTGCTCTTAACTGGGCGTCACCTGCTTTAAGGAACTACAAAAATAGTCACCAGAAGCCACGCTGCGGAAACGGGGACAGGAGAACGAATATATGTTTAATTTTGGTCGGTGATCTTGACGTTATAGCGCGCACAACACTCTAGGCAAAGTTCGGGGCCGAACTGGCGCTCAGAAACAGAACGAAAGTAGAGCATTCACAGGCGAGGTAAGTCAGCCAGCACGCAGCGTACTCTCAGGCTGTCCGTTTCAAATGACCGAGATGCTGAGCTGAAGATAAAAAAATAACGCGCAAAGCAGTTCAAAGATTGTTAAAAAAAGGAACCGACAAAAAAAAGAAATTCGTGTCCGAGCAGCGTTTAGCTAGTGCGTTGCAACTTTTGATGGAGTGCAGCGGATGCTACAAGCCACCCGAGCATTGTGCACATCCTGATGGCACGCACTTCTCGAAGATCACGTGACACTCACATGACGTTGCATTGGCTTCGAGGGCCCGTAGCAGCCTTGTAGTCCATGATAAGGTGCAAGGAATCTTCCGGTCCATCGGTGTTCAGGCGCCTGCGTTTCATGTGAGGCGCCACCCATGGCTTTACATTGCCGCTCCAGTCATCTCGGCTCTGGGTTCCGCCGTGGCTTTCTGGAGAAGCAGAACAACCACCCCGAGCAATACGTCGAGTTTTGTTTTTAATTTGGTGACCATGTTACTTGCCCCTTTCCTTGTTTGAGGATTGTCTAGCCCAAGCAAAGCAAATGCACAATAACTAGACTTTGGGTTTCTTAGCATAGTAAGCTAGCTCTTCCGAAACTACTTTTCGAAGAGAAGTACAGGTGGGCGTAGACGCCTCATTCATTCATTCGTTACAATGTTCCTGACTTGTCTCTTCATCCTTGACGTTCATTTAGGAAAGACCGCGCCACTGACGCCACCGATCGCCACGCGCAAAAACAGGCGCAGCTCAGATTTCGTTACGCCGAACCGTTTTCTGCTGAACCGGTAATCGCAACATGAGATTGTGGATTTGTTCCGGTTCGGGTTCAACATCACATGTTCCATTACGGTATCGTTTTTTTTCGGTTTGATTGAAATAACGGCTTTTGTCCCGTTGTCGGTTTGATTACAGGTTCGGTCCGACTCCGCACTTCCATCTTTTGTTTTGGCATATACCAAACACCCGAAGCACTACTGATCCCCATGTTGTACTATCCACAGCTTGCACCCATCCGGGCAACCCGGACCCAGGCCACACAGTGACGACCAAGGCCCGCTACAACCCGGACACGGGCAAGTGCGAGACCACCTCGTCGGAGACCGGGCCCCACGACTGCCAGAAGTTCGAAACTAAGGCAGACTGCAAGCGGGACTGCGAACAGTAATGCCGAGAACTGTCGAAGACGCCCTGCGGTCGCGGTGCAAATAAACCGACTCGCAATCCACGAGTGTCATCTAAATTCTTCTCCCGATCTAATAACTCACTCATAGTGAACGCGCGTCAGGTGGGTGCAGTCGATAAAGCACCAATATAAAAATTACCTATGATTTCCGACGTCTTTTAACGCATTGAATGCAGTATATAAAGTGACCCTGAAATAAATTTCAAGCCGGGATAAATTGGGGTTTTTCTTATCGTATATTGTTCAGTGGACGAAACAAAAAGTAAGATTGGAGAAACCTCAAGTACGTATTACCTCTTGTTTTGCCAGTTTTCTCTTCTTTTAACGTTAATTCTAAGATCTTTCGATTATACTCTCAAGACACACAAAACGGTCATAATTCTTGATTTTAATAGAAATATACAGCGCTCTAAAAAAAAAGTATGGTCCGCACGTCTTTTCAATGGACCTCAGAAAGAATCGACACTTTCGTGTATTCCTGAATCTCAGGTTTGTGTAGAAAAATCTGAGCGACGAGCGGCTGAATCCACCTTAACGAAGATGGAACCGTTGCCGTTAGCATTTTGTGTCTCGTACGAGCGGTGAAATTGCAAGATGAGATGACGTATAGCGTCGCCGGTTAATCTTCTGCTTTACAGTAAAGTGTTTAAGAAGACCGCTTGAGAGATCACGGTACAATCGATTGAACTGTCGGTTGGCTTCTTGAAACGCTGATCTGAAACGCTGCAGCCGTAGCAGTCGTAGCTCCAAGAGCATGTAGCAGCCGATGTAAGTCTCGTCTGATATGTCCTGTTGTTCCTTCCCCGAGAGCGATTGCGCTCTCGGTGAGGGGCTGAACAGGCGTGAAATATCATGGAAAGTGCTTATGCTTCCCAGGTAGCACCAAAACATTATAATAATGTTACTTTTTGTTTGGCCCAAACGTTTGAAAAATGTCCTTAATGTCATTTAATTTCATGTTTTCACAACGTTTATGTGTACGTTAAATTAATGTTTTTCCAAACGTTATTCGAACACACAGAAAACATTCCTACAACATAAATTTAACGTTTGCAAAACATTAAACTAAAATTGAAGGAAACATTATAATAACATCCGTGAAACACTTTTACAACCGGTATGCAACTTTTGTAAAACATTAAATTCACATCAAAGAAAATGGTGCTGTTACGCTAGCAGAATATCCACAAAATGTTAGAAAGAACTTTTCAGTTGACGAACAGAAAAATATTGTAAATGAGACGCAACCGCTACCCATGCAGTTACGCCTTTGCTGTGAACGAGGCGAACTGCATGGGTAACAATTGCGTCTGATTACAATACTTTTGTCTTCGTCAACTGAATCATTTTCTTTGATGTGAATTTAATGCTTTATAAACTTGCGTACCAACGAAACCGTAGGTAGTCAAAGCTGGAAGAAAGGTGTTGGAAAGGAACCTCCTTGAAACCCAACGACAGGCAGTGTTTCGCTACAGACATGGCTTTTCCAAGGACTGATAAAGCTAAGAATTGCAGCAAAACATTGCGTCCTGGGTCTTCGAGGAGGTCCTTTTTTGCATACATAGCAATGTTTTCCAGAAGATGAACTACCGGACTCCATTGCACTATATACATAACTGCAGAGAATTTACTGTATGCACCTTTTGAAGAAGTTTGATCGTAGCATGTCCGTTAACTGAGGAAAAGAATGTTTGTCAAAGGCACAATACTGCACATTATTAACAACAACGCTAGAATGCACGACCATTACCAAGCTCCTTTTCATCACAGCACATATCGAGACGAAATTAATTGCAATCTACTACCCTTGCAATGATGAAATCAGTCAGGTACATGTACTAAAACAGATTTCTTGTGGTTTCAAATTAAACCAAAAGAAGCATATACATACGAGCAAGGATGTTGATAGACCCAGCTGTTAAAATGACTCACCAATAGTTTAAAACAAATCTGTATGTACTACAGCAACAAGCTTGAAACTGACTAAAATGGTGACTAGAGCAGGTGATAAAAAATGAACAAACAAGAGTATACATTATGACGGCTTGAAGCTGAGCCATACCTACTTGCCACAATACCTTTATTGGAAGAAGGCATGCCTTGCTTTCACTTTGGAGAAACATTTA
Organism: Ixodes ricinus; assembly: GCA_037355805.1. Lineage (NCBI taxonomy): Eukaryota > Metazoa > Arthropoda > Arachnida > Ixodida > Ixodidae > Ixodes > Ixodes ricinus. The sequence goes on from JAZHYW010030322.1 coordinate 22,717, forward strand.
CATTATAGTTGTCCTTGCGCTGGCCATCTAGATGCCCCTCCATGCTTGTGCTTATAGTTGCCCTTCAGTTAAAGGCCTCTTCGGTATCTTCATGATGCATGTAAGTGCAGCTTGATATAAAGAGCAGAAGAGGATTCGAAATCAATACACAATCACAATAAATTGTATGTGACATACATGGTTAAAGTGAGCGGGCAACGTGCTTACCAACTAGTCCAGCTCCCCAGCTTTCTACTGTACATGACATATAAAAGAAACCTTTCATAAATTGTACCAAAGTAAAAATTTACATTGATTTGAATACCCCATACAACAACTGCTTGAGAAATAAAACTAGCAAATTAGAATTGCACAACTATTTAGTGATATTAAGCACATTAAACTGAACCAGATCTCCCTTTGTGTATACAGTAGGCTCACGATAATTCAAACTCGGATATTTAATACTTCTGGTTAAGTCAAACGATTTTCAAAACTTGGGTTGTCCCGCTACTTTTTCAATGTATTCATAAGCCGCTTCAGTCGAACAGCGTTTTCGTGTAATTCATACGTTTTGTTCTGGCGGCACCGTTGAGCGCACTTCTTTCCGAGCACTGGTGCACTGCGGAGAAGCAACACCCGTTGAGCTTGCTTCCGCTGGTGTTGCTTTTCCGCAGTGCACCAGGGCTTGGTAAGAAGCGCGCTCAACAGGGCTAAAGCAAAGCAGAGCCCTACATAGACCGCATCAATAGTGACAGATGGGCCAGTTGGTACATGACTTATTCTGGCAAAATGCGCCGCAAGACAAGGACGGAGTAAGTAAGACAACACGAAGCGCTACTTTTAACTGAAGGTTTATTGAAAACACACTACTTATATACCCAATCGGGCTTCTCAAGTAAGAATTCTAATTCTTTGTCTGTTAGATGCAATGACGGGGCACTAATGCATTAGTCATCCCCCTGCATTCTGATGTTAAATGACTCGGACATCTCTCTCGAAATTTTACTTCTCAGCTTTCGCAGAATCTTTGTTTTTTCCAGTTCCGGGGAGCAATGACATCTGTCGCAATGAATAGCTAAATTGCCCGAGGGGAATTCCTTACTGATAGGGCGTGCTCTCTTGCCCTTTCATTAACGCATCTGCCATTTGGCCCACGTACCCTTTTCCGCATGTCATTGGAATTTCGTACACGACCGAAGATGCGCATTCCACGAATTTTCTAGAGTGCTTCTTTCTGCAAACGTCACCTCCGTCTTGTTTGTTGTTAATTCTTTGGCACAGGCTGGACAGCTTTTCCGGGGCCGAAAACACAACAAACAAATCAAAGTGTGCCGCCACTTTTTTTTTTTAGGTTGTGTGAGACCTTGTGGATATACAGTATAACAGCGGGTCTCACTCTCCTCCTGGGCTCCTGTGCTTCCTCTTCTTTCTTTTTCATCTTGGAAACAAGTGTTTCAGCCACCTCTTGAAGAAAGCGATCAGGGTAACCCGACGATTTTAGGCGTTCCACCTGGTTGCGAAAAACTACTTTTCACGGCGTGCTGGCACGACTTGGCAAACGATGCCTTCAAAAGGGAGGAAGCGATCCCTCTCTTAACCAGCTTAGAGTGTGCTGAATTAAAGAGCAAGACCGTCTTCTTTGAGCGTGGTCTGTACTCCCAGCACACATGCTCCTCTTGAAAATCTAAACTTAAATCCAGGAATTGGGCTCTGTGCAGATAGAGTCATCGCCAGAAGAAAGAGAGAGGTGTATCTCTGGAGGCCGTCGACGTCCTGAGATGCAAGTCGGGCTGGGCAAAGAAGGCACCAAGGACAGGACCAGTGGTTTCTTACTTCCAAGAGAACAAGCTCAAGACTCCTGACCGCCGATAAGGAGGGCGGCTTCGTCGTGATCCCTGAGGGCCTCTTCAGGGAGAAGTCGCGGGCGGCTATCCAAAAGAACTTCAGGCAAGTTGAAAAGGTGTCACTTAACAAGATCAAGACAGCGGCCAAGCAACTTTGTGAAAGTCTTGAATTGAACAGTCTGGCGAAGAGGGTTCAGGCTTCCAGAAGCTTAGCCTGGAAGTGTTTTTCACTGCCAAAACCCATAAAGCTAATATTCCTTTTAGGGTGATAGCGTCGGAAAGGGACTCATGGCAACGTGAAGTCGGGGGTTCTTGGGCAAGCAGCTTGCGGGTCTTGATTTAAACGATCCGTTTCTGATTCGTAATTCAGAGGCGGCCGTCCAGTGCTTGTCTGCAGATGTTTTTTACTCGGGCGGGTTCTCCATCGATGTAGAGGACTTGTTTTATTCCATACGGCATGACGAACTGTTCCCTGCGGTTAGGGAGTGCATAGAGCGTAACGACGAGATCGCGTTTAGGAACTCTAGCGGGCTTAGTGTGGACTCATTTATAGAACTGCTCACATGTTACCTGGATTCTGCCTTTGTGCCTTTTGAAAGTGACTTGTATGTTCAAAAGCATGGGATCTGCATTGGGTCACGAGTCGCCCCGTACTGTGCGACATTTTTTTGGCGCGATTTGGCCGGGGAGTGCTCAGCAGTCTAAAAGAAAAGGGGATGTTAAGATACTAAGATACGTGGATGGCTTCCTGGTGCTGGTACCGCAGCCCACTGTGTTGAATGATAACCTCATTCAAAGAGTGCTGGGAATGTTTTGTTTGAATTCGCGAGGACTAACGTTTACTCGCGAAACAATGGCGTCAGGAAAGCTGCAATTCCTGGATTTAAGTTTAGATTTTCAAGAGGAGCACGTGTGCTGTGAGGTACAGACCACGCTCAAAGAAAACGGTCTTGCTCTTTAATTCAGCACATCTCTAAGCTGGTTCAGAGAGGATCGCTTCCTCTCTTTTGAAGGCATCGTTTGCCAAGTCGTGCCAGCACGCCGTGAAAAGTAGTTTTTGCAACCATGTGTGAACGCCTAAAATCGTCGGGTTACACAATCTGATCGCTTTCTTCAAGAGGTGGCTGAAACACTTGTTTCCAAGATGAAAAAGAAAGAAGAGGAAGCACAGGAGCCCAGGAGGAGAGTGAGACCCGCTGTTACACCGTATATCCACGAGGTCTCACTACAACCTACAAAAAAGTGGCGGCACACTTTGATTTGCTGATTCAGTTTTCGGCCTCGGAAAAGCATGTCCAGGTTGTGCCAAAGAATTAACAACAAACAAGACGGAGGTGACGTTTGCAGAAGAAGCACTTTAGAAAGCTCCGTGGAATGCGCATCTTCGGTCGTGTACGAAGTTCAATGACATGCGGGAAAGGTGTACGTGGGCCAAACGGGCAGATGCGTTAATGAAAGGGCAAAAGAGCACGCGCTATCAGTAAGTTATTCCCCCTCGGGCAATTTAGCTATTCCTTGCGACAGATGCCTTTGCTCCCCGGAACTGGAAAAAACAAAGATTCTGGGAAAGCTGAGAAGTAAAATTTCGAGGGAGATGTTCGAGTCATTTAACATCAGAATGCAGGGGGATGACAAATGCATTAGTGCCCCGCCATACTGCATCTAACAGACAAAGAATTTGAATTCTTGCTTGAGAAGCCCGATTGGGTATATAAGTAGTGTGTTTTCAATAAACCTTCAGTTGAAAGTAGCGCTTCGTGTTGTCTTACTTACTCCGTCCTTTTCTTGCGGCGCATTTTTGCCAAAATAACCCTTTATAGATTGTTTTTACTGAAAGAGGGCGATGGAAAAAAAAGGGAAAGGGCTACTGCGCTTCACCGCTTTCTGGAGCGTTAGAAAGAGTGAAAGTCCCAGATGAGAGGCTTTGCCGGTGTTGGGTGTAGGCATTGCCCGAACTGCGCTCGCGTTTTCTTCTCTGTTTTAACTCCCAAACTTCATTAGAAGCACGGGCTTAGATGGTGCAGTCCCTGAGTCATCGGGACACCGTTGCTCCAGTTATAAGGTGCATGAATAACGACAGAAAGCGCAGGATACTGTTTGAGGACCCATGTAGCTTGTACGGAATCCGGCAAGGTGAGTGCGGCTGCAATGTTTTTAAGCCCATCGCTTTCCACGTGACCCCGATTTCCGGCGGCAGTGGCTTGCATCCCTAAATCAAAAAGACTTTTACCCAACGCAATCCTCTTGACTGTGCTCGGAACATTTTGTGGCCAGATGAGGCGACGCACCGCACTTGACGCTGTACCGTCGATGAACATGGGGCACCGCCTCACAAGGTGCTTGCAAAGTTTTCTCCTGATAATTGGTATATAAGCTTATAACTTTTTGAAACTAAATTTATTTTTAATATCAATATTTACCAAGTGGTGACAATGACTCGATTTTATTATCTACAGCACTTGGTTGAAGGCTAATTCTTCCGCCGCCGGATGTGGCTGGAAATTGTCAAAAAGTTAGTTCTATCGTTTGCCTGAATCGCGATCTCCTGCGCAGAAACCAGGAAGCCGTGAAACTATGCTTACCGTCACAACGCGACTAGATTCTTCTTATTTGCAAAAAAATTAGTTACATAACGTTAGCTGGAAAAGAAACCTTCCAATTCCTGTTGCTGAAAGTTCAAACATGCTTATGCATCGGTGTTTATAAATGTTTCATTTGAGGATCCCGTGCTGACGAGGTGTTTCTTTTGTCCAGAACTGAAAAAGAGCAAAGTCGAGATGGGCCGATTGCCGGAGCGAGTCGATCAGTGATTCAAGGATTCAAAATCAATACACGAGCATGTTGTAACTTTCAGCAGCAAAAGGAAATTGGAAAGGTTTTTTCCATCTACATTATATACTAATTTTAAAAATAAGAATATAGTTCGCATTTTGGCAGTCAACATAGGTTTACAGCTCTCTTGTATCACGCAGAATTGCGATTCAGGGAAAACCGACAGAACTAGCTTTCGACAATTTCAGCCACACCCGGTGGCGGAAATCGGCCTTCAATTAAGTGTTGTAGCTGATAAAATTGAGTCATTGAGAGCACTTCAAAATATCAATATTAAGATAAATTCATTTACAAAAATTGCCAAGCTGAAACAGCAATTATCACAAGAAAACTTGCACGCACCTTGCAAGCGTACCCCATGTTCATTGACAGTGCAGCGTTAAGTTTGGTGCACGCTCCATTCACAAAATGTTCCGAGCACAGTTGAAAGGATGGCGTTGGGGAAAAGTCTTTTTGGTTTTACGGACGCAACCAATCAATTGCCGCCAGAGATCGGGGTCTTGTGAAAACGACTGCACTGACATTGCCGGATTCCATAGACTACATAGGTCCTCAGACAGTATTCAACGCTTTTTGTGTTTCTTTTGTACTACTCAATGGCGTTTTTTTCCTTCCAACCTTCACAATGAAGTACTGCCTGTGGCATAACATATACAGGATTTTGTATGAAGATTCAGTGCCCCAGTCGAAAAGAACTCTGTATAGACCAACACGCGGCCCCTGACGTCACGCAGCTGCGGTGGCGCTGTCGACAGCACGGCGCATGCGTAGACGCTTCACTTCACGCAAATTCGGTTTCTACGCATGCGCGGTGCCCACACCTGGTCTGGGCAAACGCGGGCTCTCTTGTAAACAGCGTGTCGGTCTAAAATGTTCGCAAGCAACATATTAGACAGACTCTACTTCCTAAAAGGCGCGCGTCACGCAATGTTTCCAGTGGTTTCCGAGGAAGAAATTCAGACGAATCTAACCTCCCACAGTGGAAGTGCAGGTCTGACGCCAGCACGCTAACGGGTGCCTTTAGCAGTCATAGGTTCTGCAAAACACCGCCCAGCTAGGTGGTACCAAGCCGCCACCTGATTTGCAGAAACCAAGCCTTGTCCACCGATCTACGAAATAAAGCTTCCTGATACACTCACCAAGTGCCTCGCTTCTCGGCCGGCCCCCCCCCCCCCCCCTCTCTGCCTCCGGTGGGACCGCTGCCTCTGGGTGAGTTTCAGCAATCTGACTGCTCGCTCAGTGACAGATTGGTTCCAGGACTTCCTTGGCAAAAGCTCGAGTCATCCAATGCGGAAAGCACGTGCGACAAGGAACCGCACACGTTCTCCTTTTCACGCCGACCTTTACCACAAGAACACTTCATGAACGCTCCGAACAGAAAGAACTGAAAAGTAAAACGAATGGGCGAGCACTCACCAATTAAATTCAAATCCACAGCTGGTTCCATGGGCGCATGGCTGCCTAGGACACTTCCTTTTCAAGAACGTTCTTCGATATTTTTTCCCGAAAGTCCTGAAAGCGCCTGCTCCCTTTGTTTTTGTGTTTCGATCGTTTTGATACAATAGGGAGTTTTAGCAGGTCGTTTCCACACGAACGGTTCGCCCTCCAACGCATCGGCCGCGACGCCACTGCGCATGCGCGCGCGAGTCGTTCGGGACGTCGGAGAATTTCTTCTCGTTCGTTTCTCCATTCCGGCCGCTGGAGTCGTCACCGGAACGCAGCCAGCACCGTTCGCGACTCGGGTAGAAACAAAGATGGCGGTCGGTTCGGCGACCTCCGCCGACCAGCCGTGCATTAGGCTTAAAACAGCGGGAGGAGATTTGCCGTCATTGATCTGCTTAATTTGAGAGGTTGAACCAAATCATTTCGGGGACTGCTCACAATGGTAAGCGATCGTGAATGCTGTAAACAACGGATGCTAGTAAATATTTGCGATCTGCGGGCAGACCAGCTGCCCGTGGCGACCGCGAGCAGACGAAATGATTTGGTTCGACGGCACACAACGTGAACGATCTCGTTCAAGTTCGGGATGACGGAGACACACCACATGCCTTGCGCTCGTTCGTCTTTTCTCCATCTAGCTTCGCAGTTCTTGAAATTCCGACCGGCAAACGTTGCATCGGCCGTCTTGTTTACATCAGTCGCACGCCGGAAACACGAGCCGCCACCCGCCACCACAGTGTCCGCCACGGATTTACACGTTGCAGAATGTTTCACATGCTCATAGAAGATGGCATACCGTTAAGTCTATCATCATCGTTTACACGGTCGCGCAACTTCCACGATTCGCTAAAGTATGTCAAATTTCGCGTGCGGTTTTCACGGAACGGACCAGCTGTACCGTTCGTGATTTCGGAACCGTGTGCTTGAAAAACGACTTGCTAAAACTCCTAATGGCGATGGAGATGCCGCGATAGTCATTTGCGCTCTGGTTCGATAGCTCATTTGACGCAACATGAACGTGCTTGTTTTAGTCGAATGAAATTCAAACTTTCAAATACAGAAAGTTGTTTTAAGGTTTATATAATTATTTGTAATAAACCAGCTGGTTGTAGTGTATTGTGTACTAAATTGAAGCTTGGCTTCGTTTCATTTTAACATGGCGGCCACCACCATTTTCTCGAGTGCCGCCCTTGGTGCCACCCGTGCTCGACCTACTCGTGCGTTGGTTGTCCTGTTATCCACCTCCTGCGATGCGCATCAGCCACAAACATGCTGTCTAGATACTATGGACCCACCGGAAAAAATATCTCCAGTCTTCTTGGAATTAAGGACCCCACCAGGGTTGCTCGGACGTCGTCGGCACCCAGGGACCGACTTAGTGAGCCTCACGTCGTTTGCTTGGTTCCTTCACATTTGCGGCGACGGATCCCCCAGCCCTGGCCTCAGCCTTACATGACCTAGCTGGTGAAAAACAATCTGCGACAACGCGGCGTCTTTGTAATGCGATTACTACGATCAGTGGCTCTTAAAACCTCTGTAGCCACCTTCAATGATGAGCTCTTCGATGTGAACGCTCTTACCTTCAGAGTGTTTAGACTCTCCGAATGGTTCTTCTACAAGCGACGCTGCGAGACGCGAGCCTTCTGCGTTGTTTCAACTCGCAGTATGATTCTCAAAATGGGCACATGGTCCCAAATGAGCTGCTGCACCTTCACTCACGCCCCGAGACGCATCCCACGTCAGTCCTATCGGTATGTAAAACGGGGATGCAGGATTCGGTTTATGGCGGTCACCCTGTCGATTGATACAGTGGAGCACGCTACTTACGGAAAGGATCGTGCTAAGAACTTAGGTTTGTGCTGGTCGTGGTATTTTTCCGATTACCCTTTTGGCGACGCTGGAGCTGGAACCTCCCAGAAGCATGGCAAGGTGCTGTTATACTCTGCGTGCTGCCCGGCTTCCGTGACCGAGTCCTGCCACTTGCCCAGCGAGCCACTGGTGCTCATTAACACTAGAATTAATTAAATATGTGCATAGTAGAACCCTTCAAGTTGAGTCGCTCGGAGTGCAGTGTATACCATGGAACTATTTCCAGTGGCCCAAGTGCTCAACCGTTTGATGGGACAGTGTGCTCAGTCCAGTTGTTCTCAACATGCTTATTAATCGTGACAATGCCTCCTCCAAGCGACTCCACTGCTGTTACGGATTACCTGATGCTGGTGCTCCGACATTGGCTAGACTTCTGGCCCTTCACTTGCAGGCCAGAGGTGATCTCAAGTGTGGCCCTTTAGTGGGTCGTCTTATTATGTCTCATAGACAACGTTGTGGAACTGCAAGGTCACGGGACAGCACTGAAGGGAGTTGTTTGCAAGAATTGTGCCGGTGCCTTTCAACCGTTTCTTACCGTAGAGCAACAGCATTCCTTCTTGGTGTGGTCTTCACTGTTCTGGCAATCCCTTTATGTGCACTCACGCAGAACCCCCTAACAATCGTCGCAAGCTCGAAAACATTTGTAGACAGGCAACTTGCCACCTTCACTGCCAGTGAGGTAGAGCAGTGCCTATGTGCTTTACTCTGAATTATGGACTTTTACTTAATTTCTATTCAGTGTTCCCCCACCCTTTTAATTTGTTCCTTTTGCAGGGCACTGTAGGTTTCTTGGTACAGTCTTTGGCCTCTTTACTATAAGGAGTTACTTTTAGCAGGATTAAACGATAAAAGCACTTTTAATGCTTCTAGACTCTACTATGGTACTCTTAGGCACACAACTGTATACTATTTTATTCAACTCTAACAAAAAAGGGTTTTATGTCGGTTAGCTAAGGAACGGACACAAATTCCGTCAGAATTACAACAAAGTGTTTGTAAAATTACGGAAATTTTCTACAGTGCAGGGACTCGTCGAGAGGGGCGGAGTTGCCCTGATTGTGCCGTTTCAGTTCACATGCCAACAACGAAGGAACCTCGGACACAAAGTTGCATGGATGCCAGCCTTCCCACAGCACCAGCACAACATTGTACATTCCCTACATACAAAGTGCAGTAAATATATCATACATATATATAATTCAGATAAGGGAAAAGAAAAAAAAACCTTTATTATTTTGGGACACTGAGATGTTTATTCTGGCCGAATGAAACAAATATTATGTTTGCCAATTTTATTTTCTTCCCATTCCACACGGTATTTAGTCGCAATAAACACCAGATATGCCCAGAATCATTTCTGATCAATTAGAAAAAAAAAGCATGACGGAAATTTCTTTATAAGAAAAAAAAAACTTCTTATTTATTTAAGGACGCGCATGTTTCTATACTTTCAGATAATTAATCCACCACCTTCGGGCATGTCTGTAGTAAATCGTAGCGTGATGCAGGTCACTTCAAGAGTGCCAAGGAAATATAGTGAACACCTTAGAAGCTGGCAAGCCGAGACTGACCGTTTATGAGAAGGGACGAAAGGTCTGTCGTGATGCACATCATTGCTTTACTTATCCACAAGCTCCATAGTCGACATAATCACCACCTCTCCCCTCAGACCTTCCTGGTAAATGGAAGTGAATCTATTTATGTGAAACAAAAAAGAAGTGCAACAAGTACATTTTATTTATGGTCCTCTTTCAATGGATCACATTTTGCATATAGGTTTCCAAGATTTTCCGTTTTCGGAGTTAGCAGCTGCTACAGAAAAGCTTAATCGAAACGCTTTCATCTTTATAGGGCAAAATACATGAAATGCAAAAAAGTGGCATAGCATATATTTTCATTTTCCTTGCCATTTTTTGTACCTTCACGCTACATTTCAATAAAATCTGAAACTAAAATAGTGTACTACATTTTCTTACATTTGCAAAAATGTTATACTCTTTTCAAAACGTTATACTAATAAATTGTTACTGTACGTGGTGTTTCATTGTAAACTTCAAAATAATGTTAAAGACACAATATTGTCAAATAATTTCTTGAATGTTCGTATTTGGAACAATTATTCGAAGTTTGAAAAACAGATATGTGATCAAACCAATACATTATTTCAGTGTTACTATTTATAACATTTATTTACTATTTTGCATTGAATGTTATGTTTCCTTGTAAACTTCAAAATAACATTGGAAATATATGTTAAAATGTTATTTTGATGTTACTTCCTGCAACATTATTTCATGGTTCTGCATTCACTGTTACTATAATGTTTTATTGTAAACTTCAACATAATGTTATGAGCATAATGTTACTAAATTTTACTTTAATGTTAGTGCTCATTACATTGCTTTACAGTTATGTATTGAATGTTGTTATAACGCTTTGTACACAACAATATTGTTGTATGTTTAATTTGAACGTTACACTAACATTGAGAACATAGCTAAAACGTTGTAAGTTCTACTTGAACGTTGCTGTAACATTTACACCTAACACAAAACGTTATTTCAACTTACACAGGAAAAAATTAATGTTATTATAATGTTTTGTGCTA
>JAZHYW010030326.1:0-13464 GCA_037355805.1 Ixodes ricinus
CTGTTAAACCTGTTTTTAGCGAATCCGGTACATTTACTGGTTTATAAAAACCGTTTCTTTTCAGTCCTGGTACCTTTCCCAGTATAGACCCGTACTGTTAAACCGTATTTTGCAAACCCGGTACATATACGGTTTATGCAAATCGTTCCTTTTCTGTCCTGGTATATTTCCTGATATTGGCCCAGACTGCTAAATCGTGTTCTTTTAAATACGATACGTTTCCCGGTTTCTGCAAACCGTTTCTTTCTTTCCTTGTATATTTCGCGATATAAACCCAGACGGTTAAACTGTTTTTCTAAAATACGGTAAGTTTCCTGGTATACTGAAATCGTTTTTCAGATTCCCGGTGTGTTTTTCATACTGTAAACATACCGTTTTTTTCGGTCAGAAATCTCCTAGAGGACTGGCGCCACGACCGGACGAATACATATTTTTTGAAGAAAATATTGATCATCGTATTTACCACCGTCGCCTGGATGTACAATTCTAAAATTCTAACGCAGTCCGGTACCAATATTCCATACTGTGATTGAAACATTACGGAGTTTGTTTCTTAAAAAATATCTTAAGCTTACAGAATTGATTTATTTCATTTTTAAAATTCTTAATCTTTAAAAATGGACTGCAGATTCTTGGAATGGAACTGCCGTGGCTAGCAGATATTGGTTTATTGCGAAGGTATAAGGCATATGCGTTACGCTTGCACGAAACACCTCAATCACCTCACAACCTTTCAGATCCTAAAGTGTGTTTGCTAAAGCCTGCCCTTGCACGTCAAATTCTTACGGGTGGAGTTGCGGTTTCACTTCCAAAATATAATTCATGTGCAGAGGTTCCCATTCCGACGCCACTCGAACATATTGCTGTGCGTCTCTTGTTCCACAAAGCCGTAACTCTATCTTCAGTGCAGTTTCCATCTTCTCTTTCTCTGAAGCGGCAAGATCTCGACTCCTTTTCAGCCAGCTTCAAAGAGCCTTTCCTTTACTCGATAATTTTTATACACATAGTACCCTTTGGGGTAGTGATCATACAGATAAACACGGTAACATCCACTATGCACTTTTAATACTGACCATTCTACATATTTCAGTCCATCATTTTTGTCATTTACATGCATCGATCTTCGTATTGGCAATTCAAATCTGCTACCTGATTTTGATAGACTTTCGATCAGAATCCTTATGGAAGTGACCACTTCCCCTATTTTAGAATGTAGAGACACTCCTCAGTGTTCACCTACGCGCCATTACTCTGTCGTCACTCCTGACCTGTTGCTCACCTCGATCAGCTTTCCGATTGATGAGTTCAACTACCTTTAAATATCCAATATTCTCACTGCAGCGTCACTTTCAATCCTTCAGTCATCTGAACAGCTTCCTAAACGACCGAAGCCTTGGTGAAATGAAGACTGTAAAGAGAGTCGCAAACAGCAAAACAAAGGTTGTGGTGTCCAAAGAGGTTACCGAAATCGGGATAACCTGATATTTTTCCGAAAAAAAAAATGAAAAGCTCCCCAAGGTACATTTGTAACGAAAGCGAAACACGAGAGTTGTCAGCAATATGTGTCCTTTATCAATAGAAAGTGCTTTTCCCAAGGAAATATGGAATAGGATTTATTACGCTAACGGGTCATAAAATGCTTTCGCTTTTCCACTTCATCTAAAATAGAAAATGCCAAAGCAATCTTCAAAGAGCAGTGCAACATCCTTTGTGTGAGCATTTTGAGTTTATTTTCAGCTCGCAGCCCTATCCGCCTGCATTACTGTAACATAAAATAAAAGCTGAAAGTAGGGCACTAAAAACATGCGGGGGTGAACGCGATGCTTAGAATGCCTCCTTTACCATACGCGGACTGAAGATAGTGCTCCAAAACTCTAGGTCCTCTACTCTTCGTTCATACGGTATTTATTACTATATGCTTCAACATCTCTGTCCTTCCACACTTGATATTTTTATACCTTTTTAATCACGCTTGATTTCCAGGGCTACTTTCTGTTGATTGAGTAATGGCAACGATCATACCCATGCTAAACTCCAGTAGGGGGCCATCCTGTGCAACTGGTTATAGGCCTATTGCTTTGATCAGCTGCTTTCGAAATACTCTTGAGCGAATAATTAATATGAGAGTGATTAATTTCCTGGAACTAAATAATCATCTAGATGTTGTGGTGTCGCTCTATATTAAGTTTTTGTAGTAATATTGTTCTACTGATAATTGCAGCCCGATCTGCATGCGCTTCGCTCGTCTCCCAGGGAGTTACACACCGCAAATAGAAGACAGCAAATGGGCTTGCTGTACCTTCCGGTTGCCCGTCCCCGAGAGCCGGTACTCCGGGCCCCTCCGATCCTGGTTGTCGCCCCTCATTCAGAGATCGCAGTCGAAGTCCGTGTCCAGGCCTGCCTGTCGTCCATCCCACGCCCGCGCAGTGTAGGCTAGCTGTTGCGGGCTACCATAGCCCGAGTCTCGCTGTGGAACTCTCTGGGGCCGTCATGGACCAGGTCGGTATGGCCAGGGCTCACCGTTCGCGCCGGTCCTGGTGGAAACTTCGCTTGTTCATACGTTCGGGGTTCGCCATAGGCCAGACCAGCTAGAACGGCTCCATTCTGGCTGATCTGGTTTGACCCTCGAAGCTTGTGGCAGTTTAGCGAGCAAGCCCATTTGAACCGTACGCGCCTCCAAGACAAGCTCGACAGCTACGAACCCACCTAAATGTCTACTGCCACGTCCTCTGCCAGATCATGACGCGACATTAGTTATTCAAGTATTGCTCTCGCTGTAATGGCCGGCCATAGTGAAGTCAATAAGTATCATTTCTGCCGCCTACGGTAGTTTTCAAGGCAGCACCCCCTGATGAGAAGTCGTCCATCTGCTCTGCGTCGATTGTTGGTGTGATGAAAAGCAACAAGCCGTCTTGGCCCAGCAGATACCAAACATAATTCTTATTAACTCCCTGCCAGCGTTCCCGGTGTCAGCTGCAATCCTCGCAATTTTTGCGAGGCCCACTAACTAAACTCGATCTCCAGCATTCCCAGTGTCAACTGCTGTTCCCGCAATTTTAGAACACCCGCTGAAAACCTCGTCCGCCAGCGCTCCCGGTGTAAACTGCCGTTCACGCAATATTTCTGACACCCGCTGACAATCTCCTCCGGAAGCGTTCCCGGTTTCAACTGATATTCCTACAACATTTCTGACACCCGCTGACAAAAACCCATCTGCACCTTGAGCCTCGACAAGTGCTTGATTTCTCACCGCATCACCCCAAGCCTAAATCTTAAATCTGCAACGAGTCCCGGCTGTTTCTCCTCCTGCCAGTCGTTATCATGCCTTCGGCCTGTTTGTGGCCGGCGCCTCTCTTCTGTCTCCAAAGACGACTTACTTACATCTTACACACACTCCTCGTAAACCCCTGCATCACCTCCTCCCAGCCGCTATTCTGGGGTGATCAAGAAAAGCACGTCCGCCACCTCGTCTTTCGAGTCCTTTCGGTACTTGACGCAAGGAGACACCTGCTGAGCTCTGCTGTGATACAAGTCGCCAAAATTTCAAGAGACTTTGCCTCAACGGGCATCGTTAGCGTTAGTGAACAACCCGCTCAACACATCCGGGCCTAACTGCGGAGAAACAAAAATGATAGACATACCGCCTGGGCCCCTGATGCGCCCTCCGTGGTCTTTTTTGTGGTAATCTCGCTTTTTTAATAATTGCCGCCCTTTCGGTTTGTGCTTCGTTCGTCTCTCTGGGAGAGATACAACACAACGAGAAGACAACGAATGGGCTTACTGTTCCTCCCCGGTTGTCCGTCCTTGAGAGCCTGCACTCCGGGCCCGCCGACCCTGGTTTTCGCCCATCGTTTAGAGCTGGCAGTCGAAGTCCATGTCCAGGCCTGCAGATGGTCCTACCCACACCAGCGCTGCCTAGCTTAGTTGTCCAGGGCTATCACAGTCCGGGTCTCGATGCGGAACCACTCGGGATCATCATGGCCCAGGCCGGTATGGCCGAAATTCCCCATTCCCGGAGCCGCCTACCAGCGAGGCTCTGAACAGGACCGGTGGCCTGGTCAGAACCTCACTGGTGGACTGCTCCGGAATCACCATGGGCCAGACCAGCCAGAACGGCTCCGTCGTTCCTGCCCGGCCCCAGCCTCGTGCAGCACGCACTGCCTGGTGCCAGCTCCTGACTTCTCGGCCGACCGCCTGTCACGTGCCCTCAGCCCCGTCGTCTTGCACCCTCGCCGTCCACAATGTGAACCATTGTGGGTATCGGTCACCTCCACCCACTCTTGACCTTTTAGTACGCTCTGGAGACAGTCGTGCGTGAGACTTTCGTTACTAGAAAACATTGCCTATCTGTGTTTTCCGACCTCGAAAAGCCTACGACAAAACCTGGCGTTTCGGCAGAACTAAAGGATTTGCGTGATCTTGGTATTTGAGGTCGAATCCTCTGTGCCATTGAGTGCTGCATGAGCAGGCGTACCTTTCGTGTTCAGATAGGAACAACTTTTTTAAAGTGTTTGTCCGGAAAATGGTGTTGCTCAGGGAGGCATTCTTAGTTTTCACTCTTTTATTCTCGAAATGAACTCTTGCATTATCTATGCCCCATCACGGTGCAGTATTCACTTTATGTAGACGACCTTGAGATCTCTGTGTCCTCTTGCACACTGTCAATATGTGAACGACGAATTCAGCTAACCATAAATAAGCTGACAACCTGGGCCATTCAAAATGGGCTTAAGTATTCCTCCAATAAACAGGTTGCGTGTGCTTTTTATTCAAGACGTGGACTATTTACGGAGCCTCATCTAGCAGTGAACAATGCCAAAGTTTCTGTGAATCCTGAGCACATTTTTCTGGGTCTTACATCTGACAACAAACTAACTTTTGGTGCCCATATTAAGAATCTAAAAATAAAAGCTCACAAACCACTGAATATTTTTATAGTCCTATCCCATTAATCCGAGGGTTATGGGCCGGACGTTTCTTTTTAATATACATTGCTCGATAGTTCCATCACGACTGGACTATGGCAGCATTGTTTACGGTTTTAGCTAGGCCTTCCATTCTAAAAATGCTTGGCCCTGTCCTTCATCTTGGGTTGCGAGTGGCGACGGGTGCCTTTTAAACGTCTCTTGTGCCAAGTCTGTATGCATAGGCGAACGAGCAGTCCCTTGAGAAGATTTTCATTGGACTTTATGTATTCCCTCAGAGTCCAGTCTATTGCTGATCATCCTGCGCAAATAGTTTTAAAATACATGCGCTCTGAAAGAGTGCTTCAAAAGATTCACAACTGTGCCTCTCCTTTTCTTTGAGATTAAAGAGTGCCAGTAAGAACAGAGGACTCAATTGGAGGCCTCCCGTAGTGCAGTCCACTGCTGCAGGAGCACCTTGGGAGCACCTTGTCATTACGTTTGACCTTCCTCACGCGATACAAGAGAGCTGATACTCCCAATGCTGTGTTTCTTTTGAGATTTCTTTGATATCAAAGAGAAAATCTGCTGTTGGGTGTTCCATGATTAGCCCGACAGTTCAGCTTGTTAGGCGAATCAACTCCTCTGCTTTTATTTTTACGGCAGAACAATAGGGTCTGCTTCTAACCATAGGCTACATACTTGATAAAAATGCTTTCTCACTTCATCGTTTACAGTAGCGCTGCCTCAGTGCATTGCATGCAATGCCATCATTAACACCTCTCAAGAACTTCCTGTTTTTTATTTATTGTGAAACAATATTATCGCTGCCTCAAGAAAGGAATGCGAAATTATATTTCGCTGAATGCCCAGACACGAGGGCATTCCGTAAAGGAGGCAGCAGATAGCGCAGCTAGCCTGCTGCAAGCAGGCAGTTGATCTCTACAACATTTCTTATGCAAACTGAAAGCCCTTCTCAGGCGTCACGCTAAGTGCCAATGGCACGCTGAATGGGATTAGAAATCAGAAACAAGTTGCCCATGATGAAAACTAATTTGAGCAAATGGCGGAGTGCACGCCACCAGGAACATTTTTTAAGCACTTAGCCGGCTCAGGATAGGTCACACTCAACTTAATCATTCCTACCTCCTTCGTGGAGAAAGCGGCCCCGATGTGAGCAGTGTGACAATGCCTTAGGCATCCTACTTATTATAGTTGAATCGTCCTGCTTATCGTGAGAAACGTCTGTTGTATTCCTCGCAACTGTATCGAGAACATACCTCACTACACCTAGCTCTTATCTTAAAAGATGAGCCTATTGTGACACAACGTAATGTTTTTAGAATTCTTAGATAGTATTGGCATTCTTACCCGATTGAAACCTTTTTGCCTACAGATCATACCTATCACAATTTTACTTTTGGTATCCCATTGCCATCTTTTATCTCATCACTGGCTACTAAAGCCTCTTTTTCGCTAAACCTTTTGCAAAAATTGTCTTGTAGCTTAGTGGGCCCTAAGTAGCTTTTACGATATAAACATCAAATCAAGTAACCAACAAACCAAGCCCTACTTTTACATTATGGAGGTTCCTCAACCCTTCATCTAGCCTCAAAATTTGTTGATTACAATCTTGGCATTTTAATACAAACCCATATTTACTACGTTTATTTGCAAGACCCGTTTTATCAGCTAACGTATTTTCGGCACCAAAAACATACATGGAAAAATTTTGTCCATGTTGATTTCCATATTATTAATGTTGCAGATTAAACAACTAGTCTCCCTCTCAGCTCATCAGTGTAGAGGTACTACTGAATTCACAGTCAATAAACAACCTTTGAATGCCAAAGGAGCATTCCTGGTCAGAATGGCCACTGAGCAACCAATGAGAATTTATCCGCAGTCAGAATTTGGGGATGCTAAGCCCTACAATCAAACTCGATCTTTACGCGCGAACATACGGTACCTTGTGGGAAACACACAAAAAAGGTGAGTCCTACAATTCTTGCACTTTAATAGCGTTCAAACGGCTTTAACAGCTGGTTGATGTTTTGTTTCATGCCGACATTCTGCCCCGCGTTTCGCTGAGCGTGAGCGTAAGTGGCCGAATGTTTACGTGTTTGGCTGTTGCGCGGATGATTTAGGTTTGATTTCATGGAGCTGAATGTTCTTTTATTTATTCTTTATGCTTGGTGTTCTCAAAAATTTGAGGACTGTATCGTCTGATCAAGTTACGAATGTTTACGCGCCGAACGTTCTAGGCCGAATGTTCCAGAAGCCCACGCGGTCACAAAAGGTGCTCCGCGTGGCAAACTGGAAGTCAGACTCCGCCTCAGCGTTCAATCCTGCTGTTATGCCTACTTCGACACCCGTGACGCTCAGTGGTTTATCTTCTGCCCCCTTCTTGTATTCGGGCACAAGTTCGCCCCATAAATGTTTCAGGTTTCTTTTTTTCGTCACCTCGTAATTGGTGATATTTCGCTGTAGGTGCGGAGAAACGCATGTCCCTGCAGCGTTCCCTTCCAAGATTACGCAGTCCACGTCTGAGGCCATGCTCACGAATGCCCGACGAAGAAACTACCGACAAACAATTAAGTCAGCGCACCCAAGGCCTACACCCGGAATTCGGAGTTCTGCCAACCAAGAACAGGCAACCAACGAGTCCGACGATGGGGTACAAGTCGTCACAGAACCCAACCGCCGCCGCCGCCATTTTGACAGCCCGTCACACGACGGACGGCTGCTCCGTTCTACGGCGGACAATGCGAAGATGTCGAAAAGTGAATCGAACAGTACGAGCGCGTTGCTCGACACAATGGGTGGACCTACGAGCAGCGCCTACACAAACCTTTTGGTAAAACGTACAATAAACTTTCCGGCTGCTTGTACAGTTATGGTACACTCTTAAAAAGGAGTCGTGAAGTTTACGAGGAAGCTTTGGCAGCTCTATTTTCAAGATTTCTCGTCAAAATAACGTAAAATCATTTTATGAAATTATGTGGGAAAAGTTGTCAAAAAATTAATCACCGCATTCTTAGTTTGCGAGCATAGACCTGAATTCCAGCGCATTCTTAGTTTTGCGAGCATAGACGACAATTTAGAAAAACGGCCGTTTTTCTGAATTGTCGCCATTTTGATTTACGGCTATGCAGGTAACAATTACGAGGAAATCTTTGGCAGCTCTATTTCCAAACATTTGTAGGGAGATGACTATCCAGCATCTTCTGAAACTCTATGAGAAAAGCCAGAAACTAAAAGGTGTATTATATTTTTCAACTAAAGGTATGTATTTGCAGCTATACAAATATTATGATCAGTGTTCTTCACGTAATTAATAAGACAAGAATTGAAATATTACTTATCACTTCATTCAACTTTTTGAGCCTGCCTCACTGTACACGCTCCTTCGTGATGATGGTGAGCCTTTACATCCTGCGTAAAAATAAAATAAAAATTACCCTATGCCACCCTATGATATCACCTTACATAACTCGCTCAAAGGACCACTATGCGAGGAAGGCAAAAGAAATAATAACAGCTTCATCCTGAAACAAGGGTGAGGAATCCCGGACAATAGCATTTCTGAAAGTCTGATATGTGAGACATGGGTAGTGTGCCTTCTTTGCATGCCCAGGGCTATGCTACAGGTAATAGTGTTCACTGCAGGGCACAACATTTATTAGCTCACACCTTAGGCACCATAAAGAAAATGTGAGAAAGAAAATAGCCTTTTCCAGATTCAAAGGTTGCAGCTGCTACATTTGAAGCACATATGGATTCATGAAGGCCACAGCGAAAACATCCGCAAATGGCCATTTTCAGGGCTGTGCTAATATTAACATTTTCTTATAGCAGTTTAGTATAATACGTATTCGATATTGGTTTCATGATTAATCGTACTACTGTAAACAACTTAATTTTTGCAAGTTTATCAGAAATTGCTTAAAGTTGGTCATGCAAATAAGAAACCCCATGGCTACGAACACATTGAACATTACTCCTGATTGCGAAATTTGTACCCGCAAAGTATTTCCAAAAACTGACACTTTACAAAATGTATGAAATATCAAGCACGCCAAAATAAAGTCGTTTACGCCATTTTAACTTTTCAAAGCGCTCCTGCAGTCACCATTGCAATGAATTGGCTTTGTTCAGTGAGCTTCTCCGCATGTGAACTGCGCTGCGGAGAGCGACACCCATGGAGCAGACTCCGCAGTCGCATTAATCGCGCTCATTCAACAACACCTAGAATAATCAAAGCCTCGGCATCGCCTCCTCTCCCTTCATGAAATGTCATCACAGTCGGCTGGCGCTACCTCCGACAACTCGACTTCCAAGATAGTCGAAGGTGCGTCGCCGAAGCAACCACGTCCGCACAACATCCTGAGGTCTTCCCCGAGTGCGCAATTTTCGAATCGGGTGACAAAAAGGCAAATTTTTAGCATTCAATATCTGGAACCTTGTTGCTGTACACAAATTGTGTTAGTCTTTAATATTCACTGCCTTTGAAACTAGAATTGAAACATATCCCATAAAACAATTAATTAAAAACATTATTAAAAAAATTTTGTTCATTAGTTTTCATTAACATACTGCGACTGTTATCCCCTTATCTAATGTCCTTTAAGCCCCACAAACACACAGTGAAGGAATCATTTAAGTAACACTCGTGCCGTTTTTTTTTTAAATTTCGTTCGAATCAAAATAGACAGCTTTGTATATATGTATATATAAATACTGGGTGCATGTGCATGCAGCCGTGCGCCATCCCACTATAGAGGTCCACTTTTTCCTTAGGTAAAACTGGATCAAACTGGAGAAGGCCAGTTTTACATAAACCCCCAGCATGGTATGTACCAAGGATCGCCAGAAATGATTGCTCACCTCATAGAACACTCTGTGCGGCTTGAAGAGAGCGGCTTGCGGTCTTTGACGGTGGGTCTACCCGCTTGGTGCAGCTGGGACCTGCAAGAAAGTTAATGCAGCTTGCCATATGCCAGAAAGTAACAAAGACAAGGCCAGTATTACATAAACCCCCAGCATGGCATGCACCAAAGACCGCCAGAAATGATTGCTCACCTCATAGAACACTCTGTGCGGCTTGAAGACAGCGGCTTGCGGTCTGACGGTGGGTCAACCCGCTTGGTGTAGCTGGGAACTGCGAGAAAGCTAATGCAGCTTGCCATATGCCAGAAAATAACAAAGACAAGGTCAGTATTACATAAACCCCCAGCATGGCATGTACCAAGGACCACCAGAAATCATTGCTCACCTCAGAGAGCACTCCACGCGGCTTGAAGAGAGCGGCTTGCAATTTTGTTGGTAAGTGAATTTGCCTGGTGCAGCTGGGACCTGCAATATATTTAATACAGCTTGCCATATACCACAAAGTAACAAAGACAAAGCCAGTAATACATAAGCCTACAGCACGACATGTCCCAAGGACCGCTACAAATGCACACTCACCTCATGGAACACTCCATGCGGCTTAAAGAGAGCGGCTTGCAATCTTTAACGGTGCGTGCACCTGCTTGGTGCGGCTGGAACCTGCAATAAATTTAGTACAGCTTGCCATATACCACAAAGTAACAAAGACAAGGCCAGTAATACATAAGCCTAGAGCACGACATGTCCCAAGGATTGCTAGAAATGCTTGCTCACCTCATAAAGCACCCTATGCGACTTGAAGAGAGCGGCTTGCAACCTGAGGGTGAGTGCACCTGCTTGGTGCAACTGGAACCTGCAATAAATTTAATACAGCTTGCCTTATACCACAAAGTTACAAAGACAAGACCAATATTACATAAGCCTCCAGCATGAAATATCCCAAGGACCACTAGAAACGCTTGCTGAACTCATAGAACTCCCCATGCGACTTGAAGAGAGCGGCTGGCAATCTTTGGATAGTACCTACGGGTTCATTTCCCTTCCTTGATGAGCCTGAGCACTTTCGGATAAATGCCGCTCTTTGCGGTATGGCATGGTGCACACCTGGTACCTCTTTTAGGGTTTATCTGGCCAAAGTACCTATAACAAAAATATAACAACTGGGTCACACACTGCAGTAGCCAGCAATCCCACAGCAATATCTTCATCGAAGTAGAGTAGGAAAAGGGGATGAGGGTGCTAGTGGAACAAGTTATTGCTCATTACTATGGTAGCCAATACTATGTGGATGCCATCTTCACTGTATAACTGTGTGACTCGGCGAGCGTTAGATAAGTGAATAAACATAAAATTATGTTTACTAACCAAAATATGTTAATTACCTTCTTAAGTATTGGTATAATGGGCTATGCTGCAATTGCAATTTTAAACGGAGACATTGTTAAAGTCTAACCTAAATGAAACAATTTTGTGAAAAAGCAGCAAGTTTTGAGGTAATCCATGTTTTTTTGGAAATCGCCGGTTAGAGAGTTTTGGGGTTAGATTACTCTCTTTAAAATTGCAATTGCGAAGGGGCCCATTAAACCGCTGAATAATAATAATATTCATAATAATAATATAATACATTTATTGTATCTAGTGCACATCAGTTAGCACGACGGGCACATCAAAGCCAACATGAGGCTTGTGGGATATGCCACCCTAAAATTAACAGTCCAACATAGCTATACTTTGAACCCGAATGCAAAGTGAAACAACTATATGCAGACGTCCTTAGGATGTCACAGGTGTCATGTGACACAGTTAGATGCAGACACACACATGCACATACACACAAACATATGCAAATGCAACGTTGGGTTTGAAAATAGCCACTGTAAAAAAGAGGAAGCAATTATAACCTCGTTAAGAAAAAATCATGCACTAATGATAAATAAACGTAACTATACTAAACACAAATAACGCAACTATACTAAACACAAATTCATTAAACCGAGTCCAAAAGGGAAGTGTCACGGCCTGGGTGTCTGAAGCTGCACAAGTGTAATCTACAGTGAAATAAAAAAAGAAAACTAAAAAGCTATGTAATTAAACAGTGACTTTACAATTTTTGGTTAATTAGTAAACATATTTTGACGTTTATCCACCTGTCTAATGTCCGCCGAGCCCTACAATTATACAGTGAGGACGGCATCCACATATCTATCACCTTCATTTTCCTTTACAATCCGTTCAAGATTACAAAAAAAAAAACTATATCACAATAAGTTTTCGACGTCCTTTCAGCTGTCTAAAGACTCAGGTATGCAAATGAATGAACAGTACTAATCAATGAGAAACGAAACAAGAAAGCGCAGAAAAGTAAATACAATATAAACTTCTGCGAAGCCGATCAGCCGTTGGGTATGCTGAGCTAATTATTACGATTTCGCGAAATGTTCACCCCTAAACTGACAGTGCGGTGGAAGCTGCATGTTCGTTTGACCAGTCAACTGTCGATTCTGCACAACGTGATCACCGCCTCTCCGCATACTCACGCGGGGAGAGCGAGGTCAAGCGATAAGAGGCTTTAATTACAGTTGGCGAACAAGTAGCTTGCACCGCATGTCAGCTTAGTCGTGAACGGAATATAGGACATGCAAAAACCTAAAATATATGTACCGTATTTTCCGGGCTATAGTCCGAACCCGGTGTATAGTCCGCAGGGGCAAATTTGGGGTCGAAAGTAAAAGTTCTTGCTTAGATACTTAGATAGTCCGCACCCGGTGCATAGTCCGCGTGCCGTGCATAGTCGGCACCTGGTGCTTAGTCGACACGAAAATCTTCTTATAGAAGGCACACCTTAACAAATGTCTGCTTTCTTAGCTCACAAAGAAGCGCGTATTATACACAAATCATCGTTAACATACTTTTTCACAAACAAAATCCGTCACATCTCCTCATAATGAACGATCTTGAAAAACAAATTTCGTGTATAGTCCGCACGCGTAGATAGTCCGCACAGCCTAAAATTTCAACTTTTAAACATGTATAGACCGCGAACTATAGCCCGGAAAATACGATATAAAAAAATAAGCACACTGTTAAATATAAAGTCAGAGCCAGCAGCGAGCTGCAGAGTGGATGTTTAGAATAATTAACCCTCCCAACTGCTTGAGAAATTTCCCGTCAAATTACGAGGGCGGCCAATATCTTTGTGTGAACCTCTTGGAGACTCGTGAATCGAGTGCACTGGAAACTTCCGTTTTCGAAGCAGCTAAAACGTCGTTCAATGACATTGCATCGTCACAAACATGTTAGCCACTCGCTTATGTTGTCTGGCTGCATGAATGTTGTTGCAAAAACAAACACAGAAACTAAGCTTCCATAAAAGCTCGCACTCACGAGTTCTCCTCAGAGATAAGGCGCAGGGCTCTGGGTAAAGGCGCCGCCGCTGCAGCACGGATAAATAAACACGTGCATAATATAACGGAAACATAACGTGCTGAAAAAGAAACACAAAAAGCACGATGTGTCGGTGGACGCCCGTGTTCTCAGACCGCGGATTTCGAACACGCTCGAGCGCTACCACGCGTGCATGGGGTTTCCGTCTTCAACCGAAAGCACTCGAACCGCGAACATGGAGAAATATTCGATTTCAATACGTAAGCAAGACATTGCAAGGATAAAG
>JAZHYW010030327.1:0-18905 GCA_037355805.1 Ixodes ricinus
TCCACCTCTCCGATTAGCGCCCATATTGCAGGCTTTTTAATCTGGCTGCTGGCACGAAACTCTCGTAGCAGCGCCATGTCATCTGGCACAGAAACTCGAAGTCACCCGGACGCCGCGGCATTGTAAGCCATCGTCCTGCTCGGCTCCGGCTTCAAAAATGACACGTCTTGGCTACAGCCCCCCGCCCCCTCATCCCCGCCACTTCTGGCATCTCTCGAAGGTGGCGCAGGGGGTTTGGGAGAGATTGGAAGTCGATACAAATTCCGAAAAACAGCTTGCTCACCTAAAACACATGTTGTTTGTATTCGGTGCATGCGCAGTGGCTATGACGCCCTTTCTTTAGGTACGCATAGCTTTTTGATGGGCTATTCTTGAACTCTATTTTTGCATTGCGGAAGTGTCTTGCAATTTAAGACCGGTTTGATCGGGTGTCCCACCTCCACGTAGTGCAAAGAGAGGCACGACAGAAAAATCTATAGGAGTTTTAGTTTGTACTTTCGCCCCTTGCCTAAGTTTACGTTAAGTAGAAGTTTTTTGTGGCTTAGTTATTCGTTTCAAAGGCAATTCATCTTGTTGATTTTGTATTCTGTGCAGTCCATTTGTGCAGTCCATCTGTACATTTTCACAAGAGTTTTAAGGCGGCAGTGCACACTTTACTTCGATTAGAGTTAAGTTCACGTATTTGTTGGACGGATGCATGGACCGGTAATGGATATGCCCTTTGTAACTGGCGGCAGCTTGCGCCACCTGGCCTAACATCTCGTCATTCCTTCTATTTTAAAATTTGTATATAATTTGTTCTAACACAACCCTCCCCCTTTTAAAGGGTGTCCATTGCTTATTTTTATCTGTATTTTTACCCATCCCTAGATCGTTTCCACCAATCTTCCAATTTCCTCTTGGTTACCGCAACACTTTCCTTATCCATTCGTACCATCCATGTGTGCAAGTCCCAGTGCCCCTTCCAAATCCGTAGTCAGCCCCCCAAGAAGGTGGGACGAAGCTATGTGCACCTTATTAATATATGTTCTATGGTTTCCCTTTCGCGGTTGCATACTTCGCATATAGTGTCTATTTCTAGGTATTTAGTCCTATATGTTTTCGTTCTTGGCACCCCCGTTCTAGCTTCAAACCGCAATGAGTTCCCAATAAATTATCATACAACTGTTCACACTTTTTTTTTGTGCCCTGTATATTGCTAAAGCTCATAAAAAAGTGATGTCATTTCCGCTATTGCTAAATCGGTCCTTACCTTACATAGCATTGCTTTGGAAAATGAATATGTAATTAAGACCCCAAAATAAAATTATTGATATTCGTGCTCATATGTGAACCTTAAAGTTTTCGAAACAAAATTCCCTGAAAAAAATATAGAAATTAGTATTCGCCGCTTGCTTTTGCCGTAACGGCTTAAAGGAAGCGGTCATAGTAGCTGAGCTTTCTAAACATTTCCCTTATTTTTTTTTTCAGGCGCTCAGTACAAGCCTCCAACAAGCAGGTTACTTAGAGATCACAAATTTCATCAGTATACAGTCATCTGGGTGGCTCTGGGCAGTAACGAAACATCATCTGGACAGTAACGAAACAACCTTCTATAGTCGCCTAAACGGGTGAGTGTTGTGCTTTGGTTCAGTCACTTTCTACTTATCTCCAATCTGTTCAGATTGCTTCAGAACGGTGTGTTGGAATGGTCGCCCCATCGAGAGCCACAGTACAGTAAAGTCGGGGTTTGCAAAGCAAATGGTGTATGGGACGTTAACTTGAACTTAACGATACAATCTCATTAAATTTTTTTAGCCTCAACGCCAGGAGAATTACAGTAATTGCAAACAAGAAATCAGCAGCTAAAAGCATAAAAGGTTAATAAGGAAACCACCTTTGATATATCAGAAGTATATAGGTACAAATTTCATGCAGTCAAAGTACTGTAATTAGATACGTTATTTCGTATTGCTAGTTTTTGAGTTACGAAAATGCTAGGAATTGTAACTCGTAATTCTATAGCTTGTAACGTGCTTTAGATATTTTAGAAAATCAGTAGCAGTTTATCAAGCAGCATGACATTGACCGCCTGTTCTGCACAGAGGGCCTGGTAGTGACGAAGTGCAGGACGAGCTTCTCCGAAAATAACTTTCAATATATATTTGTCTAAGAGGGACATTGAACTATGTTTACATAAACATAACGGGGCCCAAACTGAACACACATTTTTGTGTGTAGTTTTTCTACAAAAAAAATGCGTTCAATAATTATGCCGTTCGACGCACTTTTGGTGGGGGTCACGGCCCGATTTGATCCAGCCCGAAAAGGCAAATGACCAAGGCCATTACTAAAGATCGGTATGGCTGCTCGGCCCAAGACGCTCGCAAGCCATGTCACGACGCCCGGTAGACGTCCGGTGCGTCTGACACCTGCTGCTAGTCGTGCGAGCAGAGGCGCCGCAGCCTCCGACATCGTCTGCTATTCCGCCAACGTCTGTTGTTGTCTGCAACAGCTGTATGGACACGGTCATGAAAGCGGCGCGTCGGCGCCAGTTTCCGCCTGCGTCCGTCTGCTATTCCGTCTCCGTCTAAAAACGACTGCAACGCTCACAAGACACGACCATGAAAGCGGCGTGGTAGCGTTTCAATATGCACGAGCAAAAATCTAATAAAAGTGCCTTCCAGCTTTGGTCTAGGTCAGGTAAACAACAGACGAGATAACCGAAAGTACGAAACAAAATAAACACATTACAATAAACTACATTTTATTTCTGAAAAACAAGTATTACTAGTAACGTCTTCTAGCCCACAAAAGCAGCATCATTCTTGTATGTGGGACCAGGCAAGCAACTGAAATACAATCAAAAAGTTATCAGAGAAAACGAATATAAAACACAACTGGGCAAGAATGAATAAAACCATCCCAACTTAGCAGCATTAAAAATAATTCTGACTTGAACCATTGACAAAATTACCACTTGGTATCAAATAAAACGGTTCATATGTAGCAAGCGAAGTAAAGGTGAGAGAAATATAAGCAAAAAGCACGTCACATATAAAAAAAAGTCTGAATTGATTAGTCTAGCAAGCTACTGTAAGCGCGTTGGGCGCTAGTTTTTTTGTCTGTTGTAGTATTATTCTATTAAATGTTATATTCGTCGAGGTATTTGAAATTTCTAGAAATAAATAAGAAATGTAAGGATGCTACAGACTCAAACTACAAACATATCTCATTCTATTTATACCAAAAAAAATGCCGCGCAGCTTTTTTTTTGCTATAAATTATATTATATTGTTTTATGGCAGATGCAAACATACCGAGATATTTTACAGAACTATCGTAGTTGTAATGGTTGACATTGTAATTCGTGCACTGCATAGAATAAAGAATCGTGTTTAATGACTATAGAACATGCTTCTGGGTATTTCGGGAAACACATGCGTTTTTTTATTGTAACCTTCAGATAATAAAATTTGTTGCGAACAATTTCGATAACATCTGTCATGTTGAAAAATCATAAGCCATTCCACTCTATGAAGGTGGATGACCAGCGAAGCTGTTTAGCACCCGACACATACCCGCCCCGAGGAGCCGGAGGAAACTAGACACGCGCGACGGCACCGCCAACCCGGGAGAACGGAAGGAATATAAACTAGGCACGCAAGTGCTTGGAACGACGACAAAGAAAGGGCGGTGCGAGCGTAGACATGGCCGACACGTGTCGCACAGCGGCAAATCTTTGAGAAACCTTTGTCATCTACCTGAGAGTCCACTGATCTTGAAAATGGTGCCTATTGATAACTAATCTACTGAATGGATTTACTGCTAAATTACCTAAGAATCATGCAGAATGCAGAGAATGGCGTTCCACGCGCCGCACGTGCCGGCGTCTGCAGCAGTAGCTGTTTGAAAGCAAAAGCCTAAAACAAATAGCATCTTGCACGCGCGTTCGTCATCACTTTATTTTGGTTATCTACTTGAAGTCTTTTATACGGGGAAGACGTGCGCGTGCAGCACTGCGAGCGTAGACTTTTTGTTGAGGCACATGAAAAATCCACGGAACCCTAGCTAAAAACAGCTTGGCTGACGAACACAAATTGCATAATTCTTTTTCTCACGCGGCATAACATAGCCTCCTCTATACTCACAAAGCCTGGCAGTTCGACAACGGAGCCATAGAGTGCCCGGTCGAAGATTTCTAGCGCGAGGAGCTGATAGCACAGATCATTTGTCGGGGAACCCAGAGCCATGTATTGCGAGAGTTTGGCCAATTTGGATTTAGAGTTTGAATAAGCGAGCATCTCGACGCCAACCACAGGCCGCGAAACAGCCCCTAGCAGTGATCATAAGCTCTAAAAACGCGACCCGCCTAATTTAAACCGTTTTGGCATCGCTCGAGTAAAAAGGTATAACTCTTCGTGGCCTAAAACTTAGCGTATGTAAGGTTTTCGTCACTCCCATATTCGAGGGTAAAATAAACGAACGTGCGCTCCAAACCAGGGCCGACTTGCTAGAAACAACGCTTCAGATTACACGGGAAAAGAAAGCCAGTGCACGAGCCGAGCGGGACTCCGCCTCTCAAGACGCTCGCGCGCCCCACCCTTTGCGCTGTTTTCTTTCAGCCAGTCTCAGCTGAGACGCTGTTCTAGCAAACCGGCCCAGAGCAAAGTGTCACCGAGAGGCCGAAATTGAACGCTTCTAGTTTACGCTTTAAATATTCTTTCCAATATTGTGACGTCGCGGTCTGCTGATTGGTCGACGCACACTATATTGAAAAAAAACAGCAAGAAAATCACGCTAGTCAAGCTGGTTTTTAAGCTAATACGAGCTCGTTTTTTCAGCTGGTACCAGCTGCTTCGAGCTGGTCTAGCTGGTAATCAAGCTGGTTCGAGGTGACACTGCCGCTTCGCAAACTGTTACTGAAGCTGGTTCAAGCTTGTCGAGCTGGTTTGAGCTGGTCAAGCTGGTTCAAGCTGGTTCCTGCTGGCACTGCAGCCAGGCAAGCGGGTACATAAGCTGTAAGACGACTTTGGTTCGGGCTTGTTGGTTCTTACTTGACATGATTAAAATAGCGCAAACTTGACAAGGACAACAAAGAAGGCACACGTACAACAGGACTGGCGCTTACTTCCAACTAAGTTTATTTCATCACCCAACCAAGCAATATATACCATCGCCAGCGAATATAAAAACACAAAAAAACACAAAAATAGTTATACATTAAGATTATATGCATACCACGCGCCTTTCTTGAGTAGAAACCATCAAGAAAAAATTATTCTTTATCAATGAGACTCACCGACGGCATGCTGACGCACTTGTCTCCGGCTTTCTTGACAAAAAACACCTCGATGATTTCCGTCTCTGTCTTGTCCTTTGCTTTCTTTAGGAACTTCGTCAAATTCAAAAGTGGTTTACACCCACATCGTTTAACGTGCTCAGCAAGATGACCACCCGAATTGCTTTTTACCGACAGATTATGTTCGCGCGCTCTCTCATTGAAACACCGACCCGTTTGTCCAATGTAGATGCGGCCACAGCTAAAGGAATTTCATAAACAACCCCACTTGTGCAGTTAGTGTACATGACGGCATGTTTTTTTGCGCATTGATCACTTTTTTTCCTTGTAAGCATAGGACATATCTTGCCAAGCTTGCAGGGAGCCGAAAAAAGGAGAATAATACCAATAATACCAGCTATCTTTTTTAAATTATGCGATACCTTGTGCATATAAGGCACAACTTGCACTATTTTTTTGTTAATCTGTTCTAGAGTACGTTTTTTTATTCTCTGATCCTTTAAGTGTCTGTAATAGGTTCTCGCAAACGCTTGAAAGTAACATGCTAAGGTACCCTGCAGATTTTAACTTCCTAAACTGCTGATCGAAGGCGGTTGGCATTTTGTGTTCGCAACTTTTTGTGAGGGCAGCCAGTAAGCAATTTGTAGCTATTCCTCTTTTTATAAGTTTGGAGTGGGCAATTTCGAATGACAAAATACTTTTTTGGATCGTGGGTTGTACATCCAGCACAAGTGTTGCCTAGGGAAATCAAGCTGTAAATCTAAAAACTGAATGCAATTCTGGTTTGCAAATTCGCAAATGAACTTTAAACCTCCCGAGTGAACATTAAAAATATCGATAATTTTTGAAGCAACATACACTGCATTAGTCCCAGTCAAATCTCCTAACACAACTAAAAAATCGTCAACGTATCGGTAAACCTTAAGCACATGTACATCTTTAAGAGACAAACGTTTATCCATTTCGCACGGATACATCTCGCACAACACTGGGGCGACAGAAGACCCAATACATATACCATTTTTTGTATAAAGAACTGGTCATGAAGGCTGACAGCTGTCGACTTAACATAGAATTCCAGGGGGTTAGAAAGTTCTCACAGTTGATGCCAGCCGAATTTTGGAACTTGGTCCGCCCGGATTCCTCGATCTTGTCCCTTACAGCATTGAAGAGTCCATCGTGTGGCACTGAATAATACAAGTTTTCTACATCCACTGAAAAGGCTGACCTGGCCGTTATAAGTCTGTCCTTGATGTCCTGTACTATCTCCATATAGTTCTTTACAAAAAAAAAAGGATCATCCAATGCCAACGTGTTCAGTTGATGCTGTAAATAACGGCTCACTTGAACTTGCCATGAATTCTTCTCTGATACTATTACCCGTAGAGGGCACTCTGCTTTGTGAGTCTTTTCGGAAAAGAACACTTTCAAAACACCACTTTCTGCATTGTTAACAGCATTTCGTAAGGTATTCAGGTTTAGGTCCGTCAGCATCTTGAGTGCTGCTGTCTTCTGTTGCTTAGGCCGAAAGTTACTTGTCTTATAATTCTTCTCTGTTGCCGATTTTGCCTTGTCTTGAAACATGCCCTCAGGCATAACCACGAATCCGCCTTCCTTGTCCGCTTGTACAATTGTCAAACCACTCTGCTTCAAACAATTGACTACATTCTGGAAGGAGGTTTTCCTTTGGGTTTCAGACTTACTGTGCGACTCAGGCTGTCCACTCCGTCACCGATAACTTTCTATCTCTGTCCTGTTCTCCAGCGCTTCCTGCAACACGATGAACCAAGGCTATTAGCTGGTGCCGACTGGAGGAAGGTTCGTAGCTGAACTTTGGGCCTTTTTTCAGGACCTTGTTGACGCTTTCCGGTAGTTGGACGTTCCCCAGAATCGTGACGTTGCTATTTGTTGCTGCCTCGTGGTTATTCCTTGATGAAGGTAGGCTTAATCAAGGAAGAACCATGTACATGTGCTTAAGGTTTACTGATTCGTTGACGATTTTTTAGTTGTTTTAGGAGATTTGACTGGGACAAATGAAGTTGATGTTGCTTCAAAAATTATCGACATTTTAAATGTTCACTCGGGAGGTTTAAAGGTAACTTGCGAATTCGCAAACCAGAATTGCATTCAGTTTTTAGATTTACATCTTGATTTCTCTAGGCAACACTTGTGCAGGATGTACAACCCACGATCCAAAAAAGTATTTTGTCATTCGAAAGTGCCCACTCTAAACTTATAAAAAGAGGAATAGCTACAAATTGCTTACTGGCTGCCCTGACAAAAAGTTGCGAACACACATTTTCAACCACCTTCGATCAGCAGTTTAGGAAGTTAAAATCTGCAAGGTACCCTAACATGCTACATTCAAGCGTTTGCTAGAGCCTATTACAGAAACTTTATAAAACTTCAACCTGAAACTCTAACCAAGCTTTATTAAAAGCGAAAATCCCGACGTTTCGGAACCAACTCGGTTCCTTGTTCGCGGGTGACTGTTTTTGTCCCGCGTAACGGCCTACCCACGAACCCGAACACCTCCACATTCTTCTTCGCGATGTCGTAGCTGTGGCGCCGCAGGCGCTCGGGATAGTTTTTCGTTTCCCCAACGTACGAAGCGGGGCAGTCGCCGCGTCCCTGCGGTGACTGCCACCGCTACGACATCGAGAAGAAGAATGTGGAGGAAGCGCGCTGGCTGAACACGTCGAAAAGACAAACCACTCCATTGACCTCGACAACAGCTCCATTCTCGGAACGGAAAGAAACTGGCGGAGGCGCCTTCTGTTGGAGTCGTGGCATATTCAATGCACACGCGGCAACGTAAACCGGTCGACGGGGACCCTCCCTAGCAGCTACGTTTCGGGGTTAAGAGGGATAATCCGGAGAGCACCTTCGGGTGTTCGGGTTCGTGGGCAGGCCGTTCCGCGGGACAAAAACAGTCACCCGTGAACAAGGAACCGAGTTGGTTTCGAAACGTCGGGATTTTCGCTTTTAATAAAGCTTGGTTAGAGTTTCACGTTGAAGTTTTATTAATCATTCCTAACCAGACGGATGTTCGTCGAAAATGTTTACATTTAAATTACAGAAACTTAAAGGATCACAGAATAAAAAACGTACTCTAGAACAGATCAACAAAAAAAGAGTGCAAGTTGTGCCTATATGCACAAGGTATCGCATAATTTAAGAAAAGATAGCTGGTAGATATGGTATTATATCCTTTTTTGGCTCCCTGCAAGCTTGGCAAGATATATCCTATGCTTACAAGGGAAAAAAAGTGATCAATGCGCAAAAAAAACATGCCGTCATGTACACTAACTGCACAAGTGGGGTTGTTAATGAAATTCCTTTTAGCTGTGGCCGCATTTACATTGGACAAATGGGTCGATGTTTCAATGAGAAAGCACGCGAACATAATCTGTCGGTAAAAGAAATTTGGGTGGTCATCTTACTGAGCACGTTAAACGATGTGGGTGTAAACCGCTTTCGAATTTGACGAAGTTCCTAAAGAAAGCAAAGGACAAGACAGAGAGGGACATTATCGAGGCGTGTTTTATCAAAAAAGCGGAAGACATGTGCGTCAGCATGCCGTCGGTGAGTCTTATTGACAAAGAAATATTTTTTCTTTTGGTTTTATCTGAAGAAAGGCGCGTGGTATGCATATAAACTTAATGTATAAATAGTTTTGTGCTTTTATGTGTTTTTATGTTCGCTGGCGATGGTATATATTGCTTGGCTGGATGATGAAATAAACTTAGTAGGAAGTAAGCGCCAGTCCTGTTGTACGTGTGCCTTCTTTGTTGTCGTTGTCAAGTTTGCGCTATTTTAATCATATTACTTAAGCTGGTTCGAGCTGGTACAGAAGCTGGTTCATGCTTGTCAAGCTGGTTCGAGCTGATGCTGAAGCTGGCCCAAGCTGGTTCAAGCTCGTCAAGCTCGTCTTGCTGGGAGCGCGCACGCCAAGGTCGGCTCGAGCTCGTCGAACTGGCATAGCTGGGGTGCGAGCGCGCCAAGATCGGCTTCGGCTGGGACGAGGCCGCGTCTTGTTCTTTGTGCTATCGTTTTTGGTAGACGACCGGGCGCTTCAGGTGCGCTGTGAGCCTCCTTTGTGTGCGAGAAAAGAGAGATAGAGTGGTAGGAACAGAGAATGTCAGACACGTTTGGTTATCTTGGGCAGACTTCCGAAGGTACGGCTGTGTGTGCGTTGTTTGGAGACTACTTAAACGGCGGTTCAAGCGAAGAGGGATTTGAGGAGCCAGTGAGCGGCAGACCGTCCAGCGCGGGAGGAAGTCGGAAGCCCTGACTGAGGCGTCGTTTCATGTCTTCGAACATGTGTGTGCTCGTGAATAACGGTGATGCCGACGAGTATCGCCAATGCTATCCAAGCCAAACGGATTTCGTCGGCTCTTCCGACTACGCTAGAGGCCGCTTCGCCCCCATTACAGGCGGGACCCAGGTTCGCTCCTCTTATCAGTGTAGTATTTTTTTATTGTTATTGCCTGTTTTTGGCGTTTGTCTAGTATTTTTCGTGTTGAGAAATAAGAGATCTAGTTTTAATAGGATTGTTTGTTTTGCACCGAGAACCACTGCCCTTGCGTCGGTTAGTACTGTGTCAGCGCAGAGGATGTGTAGCATCTGAGCTCATGTGAGCAGGCCGCGAATACAAAAATATTAAACTGGATGCCGAGCTGGCTTTTCTGAAGGGTGTGGCTCGTTTATCCTGTGTATTAGTTTAAACTGGTTAAACAGGTGGGGACGTCCACCAGCTTCACCAGCATGACCAGTTCACCCAGCATGACCCAGCATTTGCCCAGCATTCACCCAGAACGACCCACCATCCAACCAGCTTGACCAGCACGGCAAGCTGGGCATGCTGAGAAATAACCCAGCATCAGGCTGGGATGCTGGGACCAGCTCGTGCTGGGATCAGCTTGACCAGCACTGCAAGCTGTGCATGCTGGAGCAATAACCCAGCGTGAAGCTGGGATGCTGGGACCAGCTTGTGCTGGGTTTTTTTAATAGGAGAGTCGCACCTTTAGTTTTCACTTTAACCGCGGGGGAGTACCCGGTGCTGGCGGCGGCTTGTGCTCCGCCCTTTGGCCAAACTCTCCTAATATATGGCTCTGGGAGAGCCTCGTCGTCAGCGCAAAGCTTTTGCAGCGTTGAGGACCCCCAATCATGGTTTTCAAACTTGAAGACAAAAGAAGTGGTAGCGCCAGGAACGCGAGGAGCACGAGCGGACATTCCATCGCTCGGGAGGAGTGTGTTTCGGCGTCTCGCCACAGCGGGGCGCCCGTCAGCTGGCTCTCCTTACGTCTGGTGGCTGCCGGTATACCTTTTCAATTTCGGTGGCCGCATGTCGTGGCGATCTGCCAGGCATTTATTAGTATATAGGAGGCTCTAGGTATAACTCGTACCGTGTAAGTTGCGCATTGAAATGTATTAAACTGCAGTGGAAGAATCCCTATTTTTTATATAAATATTGAATGAAGTGGGCCCCAAGGTGCTACCTTGTGGCACACCAAATGGAATTTCATGTGTACTACTAACATTATTTACAGTTTTAGCCATTCGACATCTGTCTGTGAAATACTTTTTACCGGATTGATAATATGGAGCCCTAACCCCCTTCTGCTCAGCTTTCTAGATCGCAGGTCTTCAGACCTGACCACACTAGCGTGAACGGCGCCGCCAGACGGCGCCGCTGGGCGGTACCACCATCCGGCGTCCCAACGCGAGAGTCCACATTGGCCTCCGTTTTGCGGCAGTCACGTAACAGCACTGGCTCTCGCGATCGCGCGCGGGCCTCCCGTCGGATATTTTGTTATTTTATCGTCTGCTCTTCGTTAGATTCTTCCGTTTCGGCTTTCATATTTCGCATATATCAGCATAGAAACCGCACTCGATACCTACATGGTAGGTATCCGTGATGACCAGGTGATCATCGGGAATGTGATTATTTTAGCCTGCTCGTTTATCTTCTGACGTCGCCGTGCTCTGAAGGGAAGGAGGCGCAGGTTTTGGGTCCAACCGAGTTGGTTCTACCGAAACACCGAAAAACAGGTCAGTTCTTCGCTGCCCTGGCGCTGCGCCAGAGATGAAGGCTACTTTCGAGAGTGTCACCAAATCAGCACAACATTCGCCACAACACAGACGACATGCAACAAGTGCCACGAAGAAACTCACTTGTAATTCCGAATTCCTCTCCTATAATTTCAAAGCGGTCGTTCTTTGCTTCCTTATTTGGGTAGTCTGGCTGCGTCTTGTCATACAAAAGGGAAACAGTCGCACAGTTTCAAGGGACCGGTCCGTTGGGAAAGGCATTGGGGAAAGTAGTGATAGCAATGAAACGAAACGACGCTACGTTCCTTCGGTACGTGAAGTACGCGCGGAGAACCGGCTTGCTCGTTGCCATGGCATCGCAACGTCACTATCTACGCCACCTCCCATTGGCTCCTCTCTTCTGCGGCGAGGAGCGGCGAGCTCTGAACCGCGCAAGTGTTAAGTTTTCATCCGTCGCGTAGGCGGTCTGCGCTCCGTGCTGAGAACAACCACTCAAGTCGGCGTCCAGTGCATAACACATTTTTTTCCCACGAGCCCCAAAGATATAGCCTGCACTTGAGGGCGTCACAACAAAGGGTGTTATCGCTTGATAACAACAAGTAACATCTAGATAAGTAACACTGACGGTTTCCACCTGAATGATGACGCTGCAACAGTTGCCTTGGCGGCGCTGTACCGCGCGCCGCAGAAGGCGAAAACTGGTTTTGGACGGGAGCCCGCGGCACGCAGTGTTGCGCCGCAATCCTCCGCGAGGCCGATGGGGTCGTGCCTTCAGGCGCACGTTTTTGACTTGAGCGGCGTCGCCGTCGCCGTCGCCATCGGCGTAACCGCGTGTTGCGTTATGGGACGTTTCTCAGAATGACGTAACACGTGACGTAACGAGTGACGTCACAAGGGTCACAAGTTATGTTACGATGGTCCCGCGTGTTGCATTATGGGAAACATCCCATGATGCAGCGGGCGCGTCACTCGTGGCCCGCGCGTAACTGCGCGTTGCATTATAGGAAACATCCCCTAATGCGACGCACAGGTCTCACTCGTGACCCGCGCGTTACATTATGGGACCTATTCCATAATTACGTCACACGTGACGTCACGAGGGTCCCGCGCGTTGTATTATGGGAAGTGTCACGTGATGCAACGCGCGGGTCTCACTCGTGAGCCGCGCGTTGCATTATGGGACATTTCCCATATTGACGTCACACGCAAAGTCACGAGTAACATCAAGGGGTCCCGCGCGTTGCATTATGGGACCTTTCCCATAATATTGTCACACGTGACGTCACGCATGACGTCATGATCACTCATGAAGTTCACGCCCTTCGCTTTACGAGGTCTTCACGAGCGATGTTACGAGGGGGACGAGTAACGTCACGAGCGGGTAGGCAGGGAGGGGAAGGACGAGGGGCACGAGAAGGGGGAGAGGGAGGGAGGAGAAAAATGGAGAAGGGGAGAGGGAGGAGGCGGGGAGGGGACGAGGAGTCCTGGAGGAGGGAGGAAGAGAAACGCCCCACCTCATACCCTCCCCTCCTCCTCCTCGAGAGCTGCGCTCTAATTTGCCATTACAGATTGGTAAACGTCTTTCATATTCTTAGTAATAAAGAGTCATCAATGGTATCGAATGATTTTAATATGTCTATGAAGAGAGCCACAAGTATTTTGTTTATGTCGAGTGTATTGCGCAAATAGTTTGCTACGTCTTCCAGAAAATAAATTGTACTTTACTGCTGGCGAATCCTATACTGTGTGTTGCTTACCCAAGATGTCCCACATATTATTCATATTTATTTCTACCTATTTTTCAATATTATGATCCTTTATTTTTAAGAAAAATATGGGTTTGTAGCTCTCGAATTTGTCTATTTTCTTTCTGATATAAGAGACTTATCACGTACCCTTTCAAAACTTTTGAAATATTGCCCGTGTGCAAGAGTTAATGAATATTTTAACCAAAATTTCATTTAAGTTATAAACATTCTGAGGAATATATCTAATTCTAATATTATCTATTCGTGATGAAACATCGCGCACAAAAAGACAACAACAAAGAGGAGGGAAAACAGAACACATACACCATTGAAAATTCGGCGAGTTGGTTATGCATAGTTAAGAAGAGGGAAACAGCGCCAAAAGTACGGAGGACAAAGAACGAGGAACACACAGACGGAGTGCTGACTGACAGCAGGTTTATTCCTGGAAAGCACGTACTGGCATAAAAACACAGACAAACATACATCGCACCATCGCCCAAGGGAATGTGTCACAGCTCTACAAGAACAAGGTTTCCTTATCGAAGGGCGCTATCGAGGGAGCGCTGACGCACTTATCCTTAAAATTCGAAACGCAATAGGCCTCGTATATTTCACCAGTCCTCTGCTGACTGTGCCAAGCAACAATCGTCGTCTTTTTCCAAAGAGGGAGCACCCACATTTGTCACAATGAATGGCCAAATTACCCGAAGGTGAAGATCTTATCGAAAGTGCGCGTTCTCCGAGCCTATCATTGATACACCTCCCTGATTGGCCATAGTAGACTCTCCCACAGGACAACTCAATTTCGTACACCACGCCGACCGCGCACGGCACAAACTCCTTCTTGTGCTTCTCACCACAGCCCACTTTTTCCGGACGACCCCTCTCAGCCTTAGCACAACCTTAGCGCGTGAAGTATTCGAGGCCTATTACATTTCAAAGTATAAGGATAAGTGCGTCAGTGCTCCCTCGATTGCGCTCTTCAAAAGGAAATCTTGTTCTTGGAGAGCTGTGACACGTGCCTTTAGGCGATGGTGCGATGTATGTTTGTCTGTGTTTTTTGGGCCGGTAGGTGTTTTCCAGAAAAAAAACAGATGTCAGTAAGCGCTTGGTCTGTGTGTTCCTTGTTTTTTGTCCTCCGTACCTTTGGCGCTGTTTCCCTCTTCTTAAAGAACAGAGACAGGCGCCTACTCACAACTTTGGTATACTTGGTGAGGGAAAGATAAAGCAAGATTCATTCGTGACAGGGAACACCGGCACCTTGTCTTTTTTGTGCGTAATTCTTCATCATGTTTACGATTTACCATCTCGCCCAGCTTACCACTCTACTACAGTTTATCTATTCCGATGATATAGTAATTGTCATGAGAATATACAATTCAGAAGGGCATTTTCAGTCATATCTGGTAGGTAGGCTTAGTTTGCGGAGCTAATGTGG
The DNA here is from genome assembly GCA_037355805.1 of Ixodes ricinus. Lineage (NCBI taxonomy): Eukaryota > Metazoa > Arthropoda > Arachnida > Ixodida > Ixodidae > Ixodes > Ixodes ricinus. The sequence continues at coordinate 14,525 of JAZHYW010030327.1, forward strand.
GAAATTGTGTTCAGCAGGCTCGTTGCCAGTATATTGCTTCTGAGCACATTTAAGGAATCAATCAAACTTTAGTGCAAAGAATAGGATAAGGCCCTGTAAAAAGTTATCCTGTAAAAATGCTTTTGGATTGTATCACCAATACTTTTCATGTTATTTAAGACAAACCCCCGAAACTGGGGGAAAGACTAAAAACAACACAACACAGGGAGTCGCAAACACAGCTCGTGCTGTGTTTGAGACTCTATGTTGTGTTGTCCTTCGTCTTTTCCACAGTCTCCAGGTATTTGTCTTATATTATGTTAAACCTTCACCAACTCATTTGCGCCCTAACTTTTTGTTCGTTAATTCTACCAGATGCAAGCTTCGTCCCCTTCACGTTTTTCTTCTGCTCACTTTGACCCGTGTTATATATAAAAAAAGCTTTGAGGCTTTGTGTGTTGTGTTGTCCTTCGTCTTTTCCACAGTCTCGGGGTATTTGTCTTATATTATGCTAAACCTTCACCAGCTTGTTCCCGCCCTATTGTTGTTACTGTTTATATATTTAAATCAATTATTTGAGTAACGTGAATCCAGTTTTTTTATTATCTCTTGACGAGGTATTAAACTGGGGCACATAATGTTGAATTTTGCTAAATGTATAGCTGCTTCGACTTTGTTACAAATTTCAAGGAGTTCTTCTTAAGCAGGTCATGTCCCGGCAGTTGTTGACATCTGCTCGAAACCACGTCATTGCTGTGACATAATTCTAAAATTGCACCGTTCATACATTTTTTTAGCCATCTTTTTTTAACGTTACGTTCCTGGTATAATTTAAAAAAATATACTGACACTACTCCGATTAGGCTAGAAACTTTTCAAATTATCTGCTCGTCATGCATTCAACAGATGTTGCAGATATTTTAAAAATGAGTGCCCTAGTTTTGAGGCAAAGGGGGTAGTCTAACACAAGCACATGCTTCTAGAATAAAATACACGCAAACAATTATAAATGCACAAATATTTGTTTTATTGAAAGACAGTGTTCTGTTGGTGTGTTGACAATCAGACCTCAATGTCTGCAGCAGATTTCCACTGAGAAACTTAAAACTCCTCCAGGCATGGTTGTAAAACTTGAAATGCATACACTGTACTCCCATCAAAGTTATCCGAGCAGTGCTCGGAGCACTTCACAAAAGACTGCTTCTACAAGCTTGTATGCAAGACAGACCTCTTACAAGAAGCGGTGCCCACACTGTTCATCCTCCGAGAGGTGAACAGTGTGGCTCCCGAAATGACTCCCTCCAACTCCCAAGTAGTCCGGTTTCAACGATTTCCCCAAACTGACGTTCCCTCTCCACAAGCCCCATCAACAGCACAACCTCAAGGAGCATCAAGACGTCCTGAAGCTCCATTGTCGTGGCCGGCCACCTGCTGTAGTGACCACAGCTGTGCAGTTGTCTCCCCACGACGGAACAGGACGCTTCTAGCTGACAGCAAGCACAAGCTGCAAAAAGCCAAGATCTTTACACATACAAAACGAAAGTCCAATCGAAAGTGCATAAAAATAAGAAAATGCAATGCCCTGCTGTAGAATCTCAGGACACAGCAACCTGAATCAGGGGTAGCTCTTCTGGAAATATCTTCAATTGCTCATTGTGCGTCATTGGGCTGAAAAGGCTGGAAGAGCAAACTACAGCTACTCGGAACGTGTGTGCAATTTCGAGTTTAAAAAGACTGCATTTCTATTTAGCCGAAGCTGATACATTTCTATGCAAGCAGGTCAAACAACCTCCCCACAGCGCACATCGTAAATGGGCTGCTGTGATCGGCGCGAAGCCAGGCTTCAGAAAAGAGTGATTTGAAAAAGGCTTCCAGGAAGTTCAGATAAGACTTCTCTTCGACATTAGTGGCTAAAGTGAAAAGGAACTGCTTTCTCGTTGTGCGGCTCACAGCAGTGGCGGCAACGCACCAAATGGGAAGACTCATGGTGACTGCTATCGTTGCAGGTGGGGCAAAAATTTACTATGATCACACCGTGTTGGCGTATGCCGCTGCTGCCACTGCTCACACTGTCTACTTTTAAAAGGTGAAGTATGGTTAATGTTTGTCTAAAGCGTAAGAGAGGAGTTTCAGATAGTAATTCAGGGTTGACATGCTTGGCGAGTGGATACGCTTATCACCAAAGTTTTTGCTCCGGCGTCTCCTAAGCGACTTTTGAGACAACAACCAATGCGTTGCAAAAGATATGGTGGCGCCCAACATGCAAAGTTGTAAAATCCTTGGTAAAAGTCAGGGTGCCAAGGAGGAAAACGAATTCAACATAGCTGCCATCTTTGCCTCCATCAACGGAAGCCTAAGTAGCTTAATGAGTCTGAAGGAAACCGTGAGTGGCTTAAACAAATTTATGCCGGAAATGTCGGGCAAGTGCGACAAAGTGCTGAAGGACCTCATTGAGCAGAAAAGGGAGACAAAATATCTAAAAAAATGAATAGAAACTCTAGAAGAAACCGACGCCGGCGGAGAAATAAAAATGCTTAGGCAGGAAGTCAACGAACTGGAAAGGCGAAGCCCAATACAAAATCTACAATTTCACGAAATTCCTAAGACTGATAACGAGGATTTCCTAGCCAAAGTGAATGAGGTTGCGAAAAAAGTTGAATTGCCAGACATGGATCTGAACGAAGTTGCCGCTATTCATCGCTTATCATCCCGAGCATATAAAATACCAGGCATCAATGTTCGCTTGTTTGGTGAGAAAATCTCACCAAACAAGACCGAAGCCCTTCTTCGGGAGACAAAATAATGTGACAAAACAACAAATTATTGATACGTCTGGTACAAAAACGGCCACGTCCTTCTGTTCAAGAAGGATCGCGAGCAAGGGCACGCGATTAGGTGTGTGGATGACAGAGAAGCTAGTGTGAAGCCTCGCGTGATACGCACTTAGTTCTAAGATGTTTATTTCTTGTTATAAATGGATGGCGCGGGTGTCCAGTAATCATTTTCTTCATTCGAATATAACATCTTTTTAGGAAGCAAGTATATTGATTATCCTAAATGCTTCCATCTTAACGCTCGATCAGCGCAAAATAAAACAGACGAGTTTGAATTATTTTTTGAACGGCTCGATTTTTTGTTTGATATAATTATGATTTCAGAGACGTGGCTTACGGTTAATATAAACGTTTTAAACTTACCAAAGTACAACAGTCACATTTTAAACCACACAGAATGTCGTGGCGGGGGCGCTGTCCTAATGGTAAAGGCAAACATTTTTTTTGAGATGCTATCAGATTACTGCTGCATTCAAAAATACTACATGATGCTGTCCTTACTGATAGGACAGAGCATTATAGCTGTCTGTTATCACCCACCAAATGGGCACCTCTCTTCCTTTTTTGCTTACTTAGAGTCTTTTCTTTCCTCGAGTTCGCGAGTTAAAATGAATACAATGTAATATTGGGAGGCGATTTTAATGATAACATAATACTTGATACGACATGTAAATTAAAATTTGATGAGGTAACTAATGCGAATGGATGTAGAAAATATGATAAATACTGCAAAAAGAATTACAACTGAATCATTGACATTATTATATTTATTTATTAGAAGCTACGATACATCATATATCAAATCTGGCGTAGTGATAGCTGATATAAGCGATGACTTCGGTATGTTTTTGTGTTCAAAGAAATATCAAGCTATAAAAATAAGACATAATTATTTAGCCGTACAGTCTCAGAACATTACGCCTAATAAGTAACATGAACGACTTCAGACAGAAACTATCTTGTCTGGATTGGGATGGTGTCCTTCATGAAACGAACGCAGATAGAGCATATGATTGGTTCTTGAACAAAAAAACTATATGAAAGCTGCTTTCCATACAACAATTTGAGCACTCATAGAAAGAGTCGTAAACCATGGATTACAAAAAAATTGCTCACACATATTTATACTAAAATTACGTATAGCAACATTTTTGTGATAACAAAATCGATCGAACAACTAGCAGTTTTCAAACGTTATCGAAACGAATTAAACAAAGACCTCCGAAATGCTAAAAAAATATATTTCTGGTGACTTTTTTCTTTCGTGTAATAACAAAGTCGACGTTGTGTGAAAAAAACTAAACTCTGTTTTGGGTCGTTCGTGCGTTACGAAACAAGTTTTAAAGATCAACCACAATGGTCAAGAGCTGTCAGGACAAGCATTGTCAAATGCGTTTAATATGTATTTTGTAAGTCTCGTTAAAGAACGTCCCTGGTCAGATGCTTGCAGATATATCAATGCTCGAAATTGTCAATCAATGATTCCCACGTCTTTTACTGTTTCAGATGTAATAACTGTCTTTAATCTACTAAAAATAACAAAAGCTGCGACTCCGATAGATTGCAGA
>JAZHYW010030328.1:0-27152 GCA_037355805.1 Ixodes ricinus
GTCCAACCACACGAACTGCCTATATCATCTGTGCCTGAGTCACCGCGGTCTGACTGAAAGGGAGAGAGGATTGACTACATTTTTTTTCTTGTTTTTTTACTTATTGGTAATTCTTTTTTTCCCCACGAGCTTGCCGTTCACGCTTTTGTGAAGCTGTGTGGGAGGCTTTAAGGCTGCATCACACAGTTGTGTTTTGACTGTTTTTCACTGCTGTGGGAAGGGATACGTGTGTAATAAGACAATTACGATAATCTTATTGCAATGGTAGCTGGCGTCATCGCCAGCGGCTGCAATGGGCCGCAACTCAAGGAAACACAGATGTATCGCGAAAAATAGGAACTTTCAAAAAAAGAAATCGAGTATAATACAATCAGTTCCAAACCGCTGAAAGAAAGAGCTCATAGTTATTTTAATTACTTTTTTATCCTCGCGCTCAAACAAGTGGTCGCTGAGCTTGCAGTTTCGAGAATCCTCTTTTCCTTTCAATTAAGACCGCAGTGACACAGGTGCAGATGATAACGGCAGTTCGCGTTGATGGGCTCCCTCTATCCGCTCGACATGGGTGAGTCCTGATGTGAGCGCTAGTTCCAATGTAAGCTACTATACTTCGTTTCAGCTTGGGTCCAGACGGAGCCGATGCTACAAGCGCGAGCATGTGACCCTGAACAGTGCTTGGACTGCACGAGCGCGCGTGCTTGGCAGGGACGCTGGAAGCCCGCGGAGCTCGCGCTTGTAGCATCAGCTGCGTCTGGACCCAAGCTGAAACGAAGTATAGTCAAGCTCTCCTCAGAGAAAGACTCCCGCTCGGGTGGAGCTATTTAGCATCTGCATGACTGTACATAGTACCATGGCCAATTGGCATCACAGAAAATGCCAACTTGCTGGACAGCAATACGTGGTAGCACGTGTTGGCCAGAAAATCCATATTTATAAGAGTAAAGCTATGTGCACTTCGTTGTGCACCTCGACCGGAAATGGCTATACGCACGACGAGGAGAGCTCACGCCATTCGGGTCACCCTTTTCGGGCGGCGCATGTATCACTGGGGAGCTCGTTAACACAACCCCCGCCTGTGTTCACACCTTGCGACGACAGTGTGCGGCTGCTACTTACAAAACTTCACCTGTACACGCCGCTTCGCGGCATGCAGCCGGCAACCCAAGCCCCGCTGTCCCCGAAAAACGGAGTCCCATTCCATTTAGTTCAACAAAATCTCATCTACCTTTTTTTTTTTTTCTAGTGTTAATTGTAAAAAAGAAATTTCGCAAGCATCGCCAAATGCTCAGCAAAAAAAAAAAGTATGCCCACACTGGCGATTAAACCGGGCTCCGCTGCACACGAAGCAGACACCTTACCCACTAAGCTACGCCACCGCTTCGGAAATTCGTTGTAACCATTCCTTTGATAAGAGTTTCACGTCACACGTATGCATGCTTTGCAAGCGACGTCACGCTGGGGAAGGACGACGTCACGCTGGGGAGGGACGGGGCCCCGCACCATACTGGTGGTTGACTTAACACCGCGTGGATGCGCTTACCAAGGCGTAGGATGCCGCTAACGGCCCGGACGTCGTCATGTTCGTAGGTCCATGTTCGACGTCGTCATGTGACGTAGGTGCAAGGCATGTATACCGTAAAGTTCCGAGAGAATGCCCGCCCCCGAAACGTCGCCCATCCCGTTTTTCTAAATAAACATATGTAACATAAAAATTCCGAAACATCGCCCCCCCCCCCCATTTCCGTCAAACAACACGCAATGTCCGACAAGAATCGCATCAACCGCGCAATTTGCTGTACCGGCACGTCAGACAAGCGAGTTTATAGTGGATTCCCGCGTTTTTGTCCGCGATCTGCGTGTGCAACCTCCATTCCACGCGAGTTGGTCCTGCGTGTACTATATTGCATTGTGAAATAAAATTTTGCTGCATTCGCGATCTGCGGTATTTGTTCCCGTAACATATCAGTTTGTAGCAGACTCCTGCCTTTCTGTCCGCGATTTGCGCGTGCGATATCGGTTCCTGTGACAGGCAAGTTTGTAGCGGGTTCCCGCGTGTTGATCGCATCGTGAAATGCGAATTTGCGGTGTCCGCAATCTGCGGTATCAGTTTCCGCGTCACGTAGTTTGTAGCCGGTTTTTGATAAAGTTTTGCTGTGGCGTCCCCAAAGATAGCCCACCCCATGTTTTTCACCATTTATCTCTTCATTTTGGGTGGGCGTTCTTTCGGAACTTTACGGTAGTCATTTCCCGTCGAGGTGCACGATGTAGTGCGTATAGCTTTACTCAATTTATAAACCACTGTCCCTCATTCTTTTGCTCTGCTGCATGAATGGATTACCTGTTTTCTCAAGCACAGGACAGGCACATTAGGATAAACATCTCTGTTTACCCACTAGGTATAGTTTTGACTGCCCGAAGTATGTTGGCAGGGCACAGAGTATACCCCAGCGTTTTTAGGAATCCAGTCTGACCACCTGATAATACATAAAAGCAAATCAAGGCACGAAATACCAGGCACTTTTCTTTTTAGAAACACACTCAAAAGCGATCGGGGAAAATGCTACGAACTCAGAATTACCTCCATTGGTTGTCCTTCCCGGTTATCGTGGATGATGCGAGGAATTGCAATCCTCTGCTTGATCATTGATCGCAGCAGGAGGTCTTCGGTTTCTGAATAGAAGCACAGTTCTTTTAGACATGGTCAATAACACAACCACATGCCATGCACCTGATGGCAGTCACGTGCAAGGCATGTGACTGCCGTCCTATTAACGCAGCGTAGGGTACGTTGTCACGAGCCTCCGCGAGCGTTCTACAGCTGTTGAAGGCTGGCTGCGCGTGCCAAGGACGCCCTTTTGCAGTACCCTGTTACGTTAGTGCAAGGCATCTTTACGAAGTTCGCTGCCGATTCCTACAACCTGGCGACTACAGATTAGCAATAAAGACTCATGCAGCACACGGGCCAACCCCGGAGGATAACGCGTGTGTAGAGGTGTCAGCCACTCGAGTTTACAAGCACATTAACCTACAGGGTCGCCTCGCGTGTGGAGCCTTGGCCGAGTCATCTGTATCCGAAATGGCTGCCGATGGGCGCCGCCATGTTGTACAGACTAGCGGCATCACATTCGTAGATTTTGTGATCGGTGCCTGCCTCGATGAATTATGTGCCAGCATTAACTTACCTCCAAGCATGACGACTTTTGCCTTGTAGTACCCGGCCTGACTACCATCCTCGTCTACCCAGAAGACCATCTTGGACTTCTCGTGGTCGAAGTCGTCCACGTCTCCCGGCGTGAAACGCTTGATCAAAGTCGTGGGTAGCACGGCCTTGTGCTTGTCCTCATAACGTACGTACGCGAACATGCTCGCTGATGACGAAAAAACGCTACAACGAACCAGCTAGAAGCGATCGTTGAGAAGGCGCTGAACAAGAAACAAAGGGCTACAAACACGGCACGACGACACTGAAACGCCACTGTAAACAAACGGAGCGAAAAAAAAACAACTATGATTATGGCCAAGCCGCAGTTGCCGTAGCCACGAATTAAATTATTGGCTAAAGGTGGGGAAGTACTATAAATTTATACTACCACGGAAATTGCTGAACTCAGAAGTAATAAATGAAAATTTAAGGAACTGTTTAAGTCGTTATTATTAAACAGATCGTTCTGGAACGACATCTTGTAAACCCTGAGATGGGGAACGATAAGAAAACGGACGAACACAACAAAATCTCAAACGTGTTAAAGAAAGCTGAAATATCGGTCCATTTGAACTTCAGTGAATTAAAATTATTATTTTATGCAAACTTTCGCTTCGTAATTTGATTTACTACTATGTACTAGTCACATTGTTTGATCGACCCACGGATCCAACTTAATCCAAGCTCAAGCCGGTCGCTGGTTCTTGGTGTCTCCCGGTTTGCGGTTGTGCTGCGGTGTTGTTTTGCGAGGCGTCAGTCCCATATTTACAGCGCATCCGAAAGACTGAACCACGACATGACTCTTTGGTAACAGTGGAAATGGAGAACCTAACCGGCCGACCGACAAGAAGGAAAAAGTACCTCGAAAAGGGTGCGGAGTACGTCGTTCCGAAATCTACGCGACATTACCACCACCAAAAGAAAGCACGCCTAGCCGAATCTGCTTTGGGTTCCGCAGCTGCATTAAGCGTCCCATCTGCTGACCCACCGGGGCACTCGGCGCCAGGCGTTAGCTTGCAGCAACCGGCAACACCAACCGACGAACAGCAGTTCCTGCCGGAGAGCACCGCTGTCGACAACTCACAACAGCGCCCCGGCGATGATGGCGTTGGATCGACCGCGTCTTTGGCCGAAGACGAACACCACTGGGAAGATCAAGACGGTGGGGGTGCTGACCCACAATCAGACTGGGACGATCTGTCAGACTTCGGAGATTCTGACAGTCTTGGGCCGTCGTACGAAGCCTCCATTGAAGAGATCGTCCCGGAAGATGACGGTAGCTCCAGGGCTCCTCGAGACTTTGTTTCTGACGACCGTGAAGATCTAATGGGGAGGTGCTTCTCCCAATTCGGCACGTCAACTCTGCCCCACTCCAGCACGACTAAAGCTAGTGCCGTGGCCATGCTCATGTCAATAGTTCACGCACACAATTTCACATGGGGTGCGCTGGACGACATTCTGAAGCTAGTAAACAAGATGTTTGGCCAAAATCAGAATGTCTTGCCAGGTAGCAAGTACCTCTTCCGAAAGCTGTGGAGCCAAAAAACATCCACAGTCTCAAAGAAGTACTACTACTGTGAGCGTGCAAACTGCTCTGGACTTCTTCAAGATGACGGCGCTGGAAAGTCAACGTGCACTGTGTGCAGCACTTCAGCTGACGAGGAAGCAGGACGCAGCTACTTCACGATTCTGGATATCAGTCAGCAAGTGAAGCACGTGATCGCAAAAACAAAAGAGGTTCTCAGTCAGAATCTTGACGCCATTGAGACATCACTTTCGAGCCCATCGGTCACGGATATCTCCAGTGGTTGTGTGTACCGAAACCTCAAGGAGGCCGCTGTGGTGAAGCCTGGAGACTTGACATTAACCGTAAATACCGACGGAAGCCCTGTGTTCAAGTCGTCTCGCTCTTCCATCTGGCCGATCCAATTCACAGTCAGTGAACTTCCACCAGAGGAACGGTTCCGCAACACAACTCTTGCCGGACTGTGGTTCGGGAAAAAACACCCCAACATGAAGCTCTTCATGAGCAAGTTTGCTGATGCAGTGACGGAAATGGACCCGATCCAGTGGACGTATGGGACAGCAGACTACAAGTCACAAGTTCACCTGATCTGCTGCTGTGCAGACGCTCCTGCACGTGCAGCGGTGCAGAACCATGTCCTGTATTCTGGATATTTTGGATGCCCGTGGTGTCTTATCAAAGGGGAGCATGTGGCAGGTAGGCTGGCACTCTGTACATCTCCTCTATGTGACATAATTGTGCAGTTCTGGGGTTACTCCTTATTGCTTGCCTCAAAGTACCACTTCTATGGTGTAAAACAGTCAAGCGTTGAAGTTTAGCAACCAGCATGGCAGACCAAATTACTTCAGTTCAAGCTATGCATATTTTTTATGTATGAGATGCTAGTACAGTGGGCATCAAAATGAGCTGGCTCGTCGGGACACTGGCCGGAGTGGCAAAACTCCCACATGAGGCATGCCCGTCGCGATACTCCATTGAGAGCGAAGCTAAAAGGACTGTCACGATTTCGTGAACAGGGGAGGACGGTAATGATAAGCGGCACATCTAGGGCGGGGATTTTTTCCCCTTATTCTCAACACAAAAAGGAGACAATGAATGGCGCACGACTCTCTTAGATGGTGCATCAAACCCTACAGCCAGACATGTAAAGAATGTTGTTAAGTTCACCCTGGATTTGTGGCTTATCTTTATTACCATCCTCCCCCTCATATGAAAATGCGGCAGTCTTCCAGTCCCGCATTCAATGACTGAACTAGACAAGGGCGCCCGATGCGGGATTTTTGCCACTCTGACCAGCATTCCAACAAGCCAGCTTATTTTGACTGCCTTTAAAACTGCAATTACAACATGGCTCATAAAGCAATTAAAAAGTTGACGGATTTTGTTTTGTGACGGTTATCGCCTTATCTAATATCTGCCGAGCCTTGCAAACACAAAGTGAAAACTGCATTCACTTAACTCTAGCGCCCTTTTTTAAGAAATTTTTTTCGAAAGAAAAAGGAATGCTCTGTATAAGCACGTTTCGGAAAGGCTAGAAGGAATGGAATATTGTGTGTGTACTCGTGAAATTACATAGCGAAAGTGAGACTTGCGGCTCAGTAGTATTATGTGTGAGTATACTTGTATCACGCTTGTGCCAGTGTTGTTGTGCAAAGTGTCTAAAATGAAAACTCAAAACGTTGCATCGCCTATTATATGTCTATTCATTGGAGTTTTGGTGTCTCAGATAAAAGGTTTGCTTTTGTGATACCTGTGTTAGCTGTGGAACTTTCAGTAATAATGATGAGATTCATAAGCTATAATTGCACCTTCTTATTTTTGCAGGATGCATACGCTACCTGCAAGAAGAGGATGAGCCAGCTGAGAGAACAGCGGAGTCCATATCAAGGGACGCAAAACTTGCGGAGCGATTCCGGGAGCCTGTAGAGGGCATTAAAGGACCATCTGCGCTCGCCAGTGTGCCCAACTTCGACCCCGTCTGGGGGTACCCTGTTGATTACATGCACTGTGTGCTACTTGGTGTCACAAAGCAGTTGACAGAGCTCCACCTAGGATCGTCAAATTCCGAGCAGAGATTCTACATTGGTAAGCCTTTTCGTAAAGATAGCCACTAGCAAATTTTCTTTCTTTGGGTTTTTCCAGACAGTTTTTCCTCTTGTAGTGGCTCGTTTGAATTAGTGAATACAGAAAATACTGTTGGAAAGTAGCTACAATTAATCATGTGTACATGAGAGCAAACAAAAAATTGGGGGCGACGACTCAAAGCATGCTGTGATTGGCAGCAGTAGCTGTTGCTTTGTTGGAACATATGCTTTAGAAGGAAGCATCTTCGGCCCATGTTTGCTGCCTTCTTTGTGCCTTTTTCTCGTACACATGATGACATCCTTGGCACTTACGAATGGCCTCTCATGCATAATAGGCACGGTCCTGTGCTCTGCTTTTCTGTTCTGTGGTTTTCCGTCTATACTGCTCAGTGCGGCGCGGTTGCCGTTCCCACTCCTCAGACGGGAAGCGAATCTTCCATTGTCTGGCCATGTCTGGGAGGGGGGGGGAGAGAGAACTGAGTGAGCACGCCGGGGCTCTTTGTGGACGTGCCGCAGAACCTTCCAGCTGCCAGTGCAAAATGTGTCAAATGCACGAGTGGCGGCTGAAGTGCATCATTGCATCACCTGCCGACCTGGTTCCGAGGCCACAGAAAAGTGATGCGAGTGCTTGCAAGCATGTGTGTTCATCCACTCCTGTGCGACACGGGGCTTGCCCCAGAATCTAGTGTAAGGTGCTGCTTTGCCAGCTGCCATGTTAAGTGTCTGCTACAGATACCGCTACTGGAGATAGTGCTTGCAGCTTTGCAGTGTATAATGCTGAGTAGGCGCACTCGGCTCCAGATCGAACAGAGGTTTGCTTCAAACCGTGTGTTTCTTTCTTCTTTTCTTTTTCTTGCTGCATGTACCTTTTGCAAGCTTGGCTATTTGTTTGAAACTGAGATATTGTCACGAATGACAAGTGATGAGGCAGTGAATAACTGAGTAAACTAAACGTTTAATCGGGCGAACTTGTGCCCAGAAATAAAAGGAAACAAAAGATAACAGCAGAGCGTCGCGGGCGTCGAAATCGGCGAAAGAGCAGAGTCGAACGCTGGGGCGAAACTGACCGCAGATTGCCGCGCGGAGCCCCTTATGTAATCGCGTTGTCTTCTGGAACAATCAGCCTAGAAGGTTTGCCGACTAGAACATTCGCACCTCGAACAGGCGACAGGGTTTTCGAATTCACCAGAACTTTAAGCTGCAAGAATAAATAAAAGGACGCGTAACTCTCGGGAATCAAACCCTGGCTCTTCGCGTGGAAGGCAAGCGCGATAACCGATAGGCCACGGCTGCGCTGCCTACCTGGTGCGCGGCAATATAGTGAGTATCACGCTTTCTGAATGGCATCTATAAAGCAACAAGTCATGACAAGTTGACTGAGCAATAAGCCCAGCTCGTTGTAAAGCTGAGCGCACCTGCTTGGCGGTATGCACCACAAAACTGCAAGCGCTATCTCTATTGGTGGCATCCATAGCAGACGCTCATCACACTGGCCACTGAAGTGGCATGTCGTGCCAGACTCTGGGGCAAGCACAGTCAGATGGGCATGTGCTCTTCTGTGGTCTCGAAACCAAGTGAGCCACCAGCAGATAGCGTAGCGATGCACTTCAGTTGCTGCTTGCATGTTCTGGGGACTTCGTAAGTAGTCGGGGTCCTCATTTGTGGGTCAATGACAGAGCTTGTCTTCAAGATTTAGCTTGATCTACATTGTTCCATTGGGCGCACCCAAGAGAACAATGTGTCGCCCAGAAGGTACCTAAATCGAAGGCAACATACAAAGACAGTATGATCTTCTGTTGCTTACATGAGCTCGACACAAAATATTGTTATCACGAGACACATACCGCACCGGCCTGGTGAAAACAAGGGATCTTGAAACAATTTATTGCATAATCTGCAGCTTTAGATAGCCTGCACAACGTCAAACATCAACTGTTAAACATGTACAATCAAAAGATACAGTAGTAATATCCATAAGTGATAATCTCACATTTGCTTTTTGAATGGATGACTTTCTTTTTTCATTGGAAATTTGTGTGTACAATATTTTGTTTAAATAACTGTTGCTCAAAAGGAATGAGATCATGTTGGTTTTATTTTTTGTAATTCTCAATGCAGGTCGCCCAGCAGTTGTCAGCACACTAAATGAACGACTGCTCACCATCAAGCCTCCTCATTGCTTCACCCGCCTCCCGAGATCCCTTGCCGACAGGGCATTCTGGAAAGCTAGTGAGTGGAGGCTGTGGCTGCTGTACTACTGCCTACCCTGCACCCTTGATGTCCTGCCTTCCCGGTACTGGAGGCACTTTGCTCGGCTTTCTCAGGCCGTCCACATCCTGCTTCGGACAGAGATCACTCCATCACTGATCAACTGTGCTGGTAAGAGGCAATTCTTTTTAAGAAAATTGAAGGCTTGCTTTTTTTTTTTAAACAGCTCTTCAACGATTTTTTGACTGGTCTGAAACTTGTGATAAGGTTAACCTCATATAACGAGTAACTTAAAGAAACAATTTTTTGACAAAATTTGCATTATATCAGAAGTTATAAGCAAATTAAAATTAAAATCAAGCAAGAAAAAGGACTCTCCAAGATGTATAAGGCCCCTCCAATGGTATGTGTGAAGCGCTGCAGCATCTCTGAAGACATATCCGTACCGTAGTTTTATAGTGACTTTACATTCAACCAGCCTCTGCCGTCTTGAAGAGGAGGATGGCGAGCTGACAACCGAACACATCTTGAAAGTCATAGCAGATGATGCCAGTGGGATTGTGGCGCTGCTCCTTAGAGGGGCCGCGCCAACTAGGCATTGTTTTTTTGTTGTTTCCACACTTTTCAAACTCTATTTTTCTATTTTGCAATGCTCAAAGCTCAATAAGAACTACTTTTACAAAAAAAAGTTAGGAAAATACATAAATCTTATTTCTTATTTCATTTCCAGAAAAACGTCCCACGCCTCTAACTAGTCACGAAGCCAGATAAAGTAACGTTGGGTTTTCTCGGAAAGGCTTGATGTGGTAAAATGCATGGAAGAAAGCGAGCGCCGCAAGATAATGTTTGATGGCCGGAGCATAAACCTTCCACCACCAGTAAAACCTTTTTGTACTAGGTTTGAGAAAATGATCTTGTGGCTGCCACTTGATAATGTTTCACACGAGTGCTTTACGCAAGCAGCGATCACGGAAGACTGGAAAAGTAACCTGACAGCATTGAAAAATGTTTATTATTATGAGACAGTGGCAGCACGACCTTCGCTCTCGTTTTTTAAACAATGCCAGCTCAGCTAAACGTCACACTACTCAAGGTCACTACACACTACACACAGTCCAAGTGCAACCTTTTCACAGGAGCAACACAAATTCAAAACACAGAATCCCTTTATATGCCGGCGAAACTGTTGAAAGTACCAACGGCATTTCTTTCCCTGGTTGGGCCTAGCCATTCTCCTAGCAAGTGAAGAACATTTTGATAAATAGAGGAGCAGAAAGTACTTCTTTTGTCAATATTTCCAATCACTGTCACTGATGAACGTTGTCCCGTCGTAATCCTAGGTCTGTCGAACGGACAAATACTTTGTAGAAGCATGTTTCAGCGACGATGTGACAGCGCAGACGGATGGGGAAAACAAAGATGGCACACTGTTCGCTTGTGTCGCTACGAAATGGAGTGATGAGAGAGGCTGTTTCCTCTAGCTGTCATAGAACAAGTCAGTGGAGATGGTTTTCAAGCAACATCAACATATTTCTGGAGGGTTGCCGTTGCCACAAGGGGACAGTGACATGGCATATACCGTATTTACTCGAGTATAACCCGCACTATTTATGAAGAAAACCTGAGGGTTCGCTTTTCCGCGGAGCACGCGGATTGCCAATCACCGCGATCGACAGCATGATACCAGCTGTTTACAGGATAGAGATAACGTCTTCGTGCAGAGATACCATCTGTGAAGGTTGCATTTGTATGGAGAGTCATGTTCTTGATCTAGTTATTCGCTATGTTATTTATCCGCAACGCGATGATTGGCTGTATATGTGCTTTGCGGGAATGTAGACACAAGGGCCTTGTTCATAAACAGTGCGGGTTTTACTCGAGTAAATACGGTAGCAACTTTAGGTGGTAACTACTCGTCATTACCATTATTTAGAACTGAAAATTCCTCGTTTTCACTGTCGTCAGATCCTGTATTCCAGTACAGATTCAGCACCGTGAGGTTCGATAGCATAGGTTCGCCATTCTGAAACACAGAGTTGCAGGCAGGCCCAAGTACAGAGAAAGTAATGTGAACAAAGGTTTACACAAGCCCTCAACAAGTGACACTGCAAAACATAAAAGATGTTTTTGCAGATGGCCCATGAATGATACTGCATGTAGAAGGTTCAGAACCTGACTTTAGCCCAGAAAGGCAGGAAGATGCATTAGTGTGCATCTTCAGGTGCACGTTTGTGTGCCCGTGTATAGTCGGGCATGGCTCTGAAATTGTTAGTAGACTGCTGACGTTCAAACATTTGCAGTCTTTTTTTATAAACTAGTGCAAACTGGGCTTACATGAGCTCAGTTAATCAAATAGGCCTTCAATCCAAGAAAGCAAACTTTGTCAGAAGGCTGTTTTTATTGAAATATGAATTTCATACTTTTGAGTTTGTTTTGACAAAGCACAGTTACCTCCATCCATGCTCAAAAATCAACTGGATATTTTAAAGGTGTCCTGACAGTATTTTAAACAGTCAAAACAAAATTTGTAGTGTATTTAATTGCTATTCATTTTTAAGCGCATTTTGAACCGCAAGTCTGCTGACAGATGGTTGACAGATGAGCGCCCGCTGTCACGCCTCCGGCGCCTCTGCTGGATTCTGTTCTTTGCATCCTGGTTGGATTCTTCCGCTCAAAAAGGGGCGTAGCATGAACTTCGATCACATTTTTAGTAGCAAAATAGACGTCGCATGGGCATAATTTTAGGAATTTCAGGACGCTTAGAGCCCGTAGAATGAGTTATCACCAAGAACAGACAATCTCAGAAACATCTTTAGTGCACTTTTAACAAATCATGCCTCCACGTTGTGGGGAAAGGTTTTAATGATGAAGTGAAGAAATAAAGGAAGCAGGTTTTTCTTTTACATCAATCTCACCAGCCGTTCGACGCATGAGTGACGCCGCTATAAGTTCAGTTCACTAAAAGCAGGCTGCAGTGCACAAGGCCCCTCGTGCCATCTCACGCCCTGCTTGTGCACACCCTCAGCGGGGCTGTCGCACATGCAGGAAGGCAAAAGTTGCTCCCATGCATTGCGGCAGCGGTGGCATAGCTAAACTGGCTGATGAGATCGGTCTAAGGGGAGCTAGGGAATTTATTTTCTATGTTGTCTCTCAGGTTTAATAAAGTGCCAGTTGCAAGTGAGTGCTTGTCACTCACTTGCAACTGGCACTTTATTAACCTGAGAGACAACATAGAAAATAAGTACATGTTTATTTTTTGCCCTCATTTTTTGTGCACTTTTATAATCAGGATAAATAACTACCGACTAGCCCAACTTTCAGAGTTTGGTAGTTACTCATGCAGCCACCCAACCGCAGCTATTTTG
Organism: Ixodes ricinus; assembly: GCA_037355805.1. NCBI lineage: Eukaryota > Metazoa > Arthropoda > Arachnida > Ixodida > Ixodidae > Ixodes > Ixodes ricinus. The sequence goes on from JAZHYW010030328.1 coordinate 12,382, forward strand.
GCAACTTTTATCATGCTGCCCCTATGCAGCAAGTTGTGAAATCTAAAATTATTTAGCTCTAGTTCATGCCATTTCCTGGGAACATGCTCCTGTAATATAAAATAATGTTAGAAGATTCAGTTCGAAAGACGCTTAGATGTCCTCCCAGCTAGTTAAGAAAAATGCATGTGCGAGTTTGTGAGCTTCAAGGTCCTAGCGCTGTGAACAATTATTCTGTTTCTAAATGTTCTTATGCTTTGCTATAAAAACCCCTACATTGCTCTTTTCAGAACAGCTGCTCAAGAAGTTCGTGGCACGAGTCCCAAAGCTCTACGGGGAGACGGCCATGACGTTTAACATGCACCAGTTGCTGCACCTGGCCAACTCCGTCCGACACATGGGGCCGCTGTGGGCGAACTCGGCATTCACTTTTGAGGCAGGCAATGGCCGACTTTTGCGTCATGTGACTGCGGCAAAGGGAGTTCCTGTGCAGGTTGTAGAGAGGGCAATCATGTCTCAAGAGTTGGAGGCAGCACTGAGTCATGAACTGCTGCCAGCAGACACGAGGCTGTTCTGCAGCAGGGTGCTTGGCCACAGCCATTTGAAAGAAGCGTTTTATGTTGATGGAGGGGTCATGCTTGGCAATGCTATGCCTTCGGGTGATCTCTCTAGAGAGGAGTCTGCTGCACTCCAAGAAGGCTTGGGCTTCTGCCCATCGTCTGTGATGGAGCATGGGCGACTAATTCTATCGGGACAGCTCTGCCACAGTGCACAGTACACGCGTGCAAAAAAAGCAACTCGACAGTTGTGCAGTGTGAAGATGGCAGGGTTCTCATCATTTGGAGGGCACTTCATGTAAGGGGTAGTGGCAGTGATGAGGGTCTGCTACTATGCAAAGAAGTGACCTTCAAAGATGGTGGCTCCATCTTCCCACCTCACATCAGGGAAGTGGTCGCTGTGCCTCACGACACATTTGTTGTAGTGACGCCACGTGCTGTGTCTCAGGTGTGCCTTCAGATTAAGTTTGCACCTGAGAGGTCATATATCTGCTTCCTTCCGAACGTTATTGAGCGTGACTAGGTTGCATGTCTTAAATATGCATTTCTAATCAGCTTTTTGCTCTGCTGTCCAGGGCCCGTTTGCTCAAAGCACTGACCGCGGCTAAAGTTAGCTGCAGTACTGAGGAGAGGGATTTTGAAATCACGTGACTGGCTCGGTAGAGATGCAGGGAAACATGGCAATGCACCGGTGAGTGAGCGCCGCTCGCTTTGGAACTAGTATGTCGTTGTAGCTGCAATATCGGGCACGTTAGTCAGCAATAAATGGTGCAGGAGGCTTTCGCTTTGTCTTACCTCACTTATATTGCAAAACATGAGCAACGACTTTGCCGCATTTTTTATATGATCTTTCGATTCTGGCCATTCCTAAGCCTAAATGAACGCGATAATTGTTGGCATGGCAACGTCTTTGGAAAGCGGATTGTCTTGACTGAATTGGCCGGGTATTGATAACACACAAAAGCAGACAGTGGCCTAATAGGCCTTTTTTAATTTGCCAAGCACCGAGGTGCATGCTACGAGTGTAGTTACACGCATTGCACATGCTGGCGTCTCCAATAGTAATTGTTCTAAAGCAAGAAGTCTAAAACAAATTTTGCCTTGCACGCGCGTTCGTCGAAGTATGATTATTTACTTCGAATTTTTTGTAAGGGGAAAGCCAGCGCGCGCGAACTGTAGAGTTACACTTTCAGCGTTCTCCTCGATGCTTGCGTAATTTAGAAAAAGGTCTATTGGGAAGCTTTCTGCTTTTGTGTGCTATCAATACCCGGCCGATTGAGTCAAGGCAATCCGCTTTCCAAAGACGTTGCCGTGCCGACAATTATCGCGTTCATTTAGGCTTAGGAATGGCCAAAACCGAAAGACTATCTATAAAATGCGACGAGGTCATTGCGCTCACTCACCGGGGCACCGCCATGCTTCCCCGCATCCGTACCGAGCCAGTCACGTGATTTCAAAGTCCCTCTTCTAGGTACTGCGGCTAACTTTAGCCGCGGTTAGCGCTTCGAGCAAACGGGCCCAGACCAGAGCCTGGTCTACTCTATCAGCATTTTTTGTCTGTCAATGAGGTGCCGTAATTTTCATGCGTGATATTTATTTTCATATTTCTGGTTTATTGCTGTGCCATGTTTGTTGAGAAGATGTTGAAAGGTTTTAGCAACCGCGGATTTTAATTATTGTCTTTCTCAAATGATTTAAAGAGCAACTCCATTTCATTTTTGGTTTTGAAAAACAATGCAGTCCTCTTCAGTATCGCCTAGGAAGACCACACGTCAAATATTACGACGCAGTTCTGTCTAAATGTTTCTTAAACGGTCCGGCAAACTTTGCGACTCGCGAAGTTGCCGAAATTGGCTGACTCGAGCGGGCGAATTCAGGTGCAACCAACAGCGCAGTCAAGGCTACGGCATGGGCGGAGCCAACATTGAGCTAAACGTCATCATCATGGCCCCCTTTTGCTTGTTTTTACTTCTCCGGGCGAGCGTAGCGCATGACGTCAGCAACGTTGCCTCCCGGCGCTCAGCGGCGTCCACGTGATTGGCGTAACGCGCCTGCGCAGCGCGCTTCTTGGGAGCTGTCCGGCCGCCCGCCGTGGTCCCGCCATTACCGCAGTCTTCCGCGTCACAACCACCAACGTCGTCTCACCGTTTGTCATTATTGCCAATCGGAGTTTCGTCCACACTACAGACACCACGTGCGCAGACTTATGCCGCAGTTTTGCAGACGTCGTCGAATGCCGTAAACACCAAAACGTGGCGAAGAGTGCGGTGCAGAGCAGACGACACTCGCGCCTGAAACACGCCCGCCCCCATCCCGTCCGTCGTTGGGCCGAGGATCACGTGACATCTCGGACCACGTGATGGCCATGTACTTGGCAGCCGGAGGCCAATGTTGTCGGACGGAGCCGAAGTTTCGATTTCGATTTCCGCTCGTGTTTAAAATTAGATTTAAAAATATATATCCCATTTTTCACGAAGGAAACGACGTAGTGTTTTTTACTAGGGCTTTTTAAATTGAAATCACTCATTATCTCGAAATCTTCGGAATTGAGCGGAGTTTCCCTTTAAAGATGATTGTGCTGACACATATAACATTTTTTTTCCAGCACTTTGTTTTTTGGTGCTTTTCTATCTAATTGTGTGTTTAATTTAAATTCACGTGTTGAATATGATTGTATGTGCTCTTGCCATCTATTCAATGTTATAGGGTATGTCGTTTTGAATGCAGTTATACTTTGCCTCACCCTACGATAGACTAAAGCCAAAGCTACGAGTTGCTATACTTCGTTTCAGCTTGGGTCCAGACGCAGCCGATGCTACAAGCGCGAGCTCCGGGCTTCCAGCGTCCCTGCCAAGCACGCGCGCTCGTGGAGTACAGGCACTGTTCAGGGCCACACGCTCGTGCTTGTAGCATCGGCTGCGTCTGGACCCAAGCTGAAACGAAGTATAGGTCCAACCATGATCCAGTTGGAACCATCTGGTGTGTTGCACCTGTATACGCACATCGCGGCTCCTAGCCTTGGCTTTAGTCTATCGTAGGATGAGACAAGATATAGCAATGCTACTTTTCCACAATCTTTGTCTAATTTTGCTTAGTAGTTTACTTTTTAGTTGCTGTGATAAGTTTGCCTAATAAAAAGCCCTACTTTGCAATGTGGTGAACCATAATCCTGTGCTTTTTACTGAGTGGTAGTTTGTCACTCATGTGATATATGTTCAGAAAGATATCTAATGATGACTTCTTGCAAACATTCCTTTCTCACACCTGTGTATGCCTGCAATGCCATTTTGAAGCTAAAGCTAGAACATATCATATAGATGCTCTGCTCACATGCCATATTAGGGTCGCCTGTGTCTTGCCGAGCGGTGAGGCCACGGAAACTAGCTATGATGGACCAGTACAAAGCCTCCATTGATGATAAGAACCCCATAGTGCCTAGAAAGTCATTGACTTCCTGCATGACTACAGTTGCAGAAGTGAATTGGCCACGAAAAGGAATTTTAAATTGGTCAGTTGTGTCTGCACCCATACAAACTTGCTGCAAAGTGTTATAGCAAAGTGTCCTCGTGGGCCATTTTTCAAGGTTGGATATCTAACAGAACCTCAATAGAGGTCATTATTTGGGTTGATTTAAATATTCACTTTGAGTAAATAATTCGAGTTTCTTCTATAATATAGGTTTGCTTCTTTGATTTAATGACGCAAAAATTGAGGTGGTCTTGAAACATAACCAGATTTTTAGTACTCATGTAGATGACACATTTCCCCATAAAAATCGCAGGACCAAGGGTTTTTTTTTTTAAACGCCAAATCCTCGAGAGGCAAAACTGAGATAAATGGGAATGTTTTAGCAGAAATTTAAAGCTTTGGGCTATGTACCGGGGCCACACCTTCAGTGTTTTTTCTTGCATACTATGACCAGTTCCAGTTTAATATCATTTGAGATCAATACATTGACGAATAGGGGCCAAATTTCAGTAAAAATGACGGTGTCTGGATCTGGCTCTGTTGGAAAAAAATTTTGTATGCCATATAGGAAACCCGATTAATCTCATTTGCTTTTGATGACAAATGTATTTTTTTATATGCCACTTATGAGGAGCAATTTTTCTCATATGATTTTATACAAGTTTCTTATTCCACATATGACCCGTATAAGAACTTTCTTTTTCTTGTATGGCTCATAAGGCATATGATAAAATTCTTATTTGAAAATACATGTTCTCATATCCATCTCATAAAACTATATAAGAAAAATAACTTTCCTCATACAGTTCTTATAAGAGGCTGGCGCTCCTCATATGGGCATCATATGTTCTTATATCTTCTCATACTCCTCATATGACTTCTTATATAAACTTATACAAGAACTATATGAGATTTTTCAGTAGGGTGTCACTTGATCTCCAAACAGGAATGCTCCCCTTGCCTCGTTTGTGGGTGCCCATGATGCTTAGAATGATTCAGCCGTGCAGTATGAGGCTTGGGGCCACTGCTTGCTCACTTAGAGTTCGAGAAAGGGGGCGCCGTAGCACTTCCCAATTGCCCCCGGAGTTATGATCTGGCTTGCAAGGAGCTCTTTTGTATTACTTCATGAGTTGTGTTCAGTGTGACTCATTATTTCTTTATCACGTGGCTCGTATGTGGTGATGTGGCAATCCCTCTAAGTGAAAAAAGTGTAAATGTGTTCAGTAAACATGATAAGCTGTAAATCATATAATAATAATATAAGAATATGCAATACCGTATATGATTTTTGTACAATTTACAAGTTCTGATAATTGTATATGACACAATCCTATATTATTTTCACTGGGGCCTATACTTCATTTCACCCTTCGTCCGAGTGCGGCGGACGCTACCAGCCAATCCAGCGTCGAGAGAGTGTCATGTGACCTTGAACTTCACTTAACCAAAACGTCGCGTGATACTCTCCCGGCGCCGGATTGGCTGGGGCGGCCCAGCATCCACTGGGCCACCCCAGCGGGCGCCCATTCCATGCCAAGCACCCTTTTCCAAGGGTGTTAGCAAGCACCCATTATGAAGGGCGCTTGCCTGAACACCATGAGGGTGTTAGCCCAGGACAAACTGATTTACACCCTTAAGTGTGTACAAACTTTTACTGTGTACTCAAGGCTTCTCATTCCCATTAGTGCCAGCAAGCTTCTGTAAAGTGAAAAATATTGTAACTGAACATCGTTGCATGGACCCTTCAACTAAAGTTACTTTTTTTACTCCTGCATTACCGAGGGATCTTAATTGTAGGACCATGGATGACTCGAGTTGTGGTCGCAACCAGCGTCGTAAGACGTAGTACTCAAAAAGTCCAATAAATATTAAGCAACCTTGCAGCAGCTTCGCTTGTCATTAATATGTAAAGGTTTTTGGGGTTGAGTTCTCCACCTTGAGCTCCCAAAATTCTTGACAGTCTTCTGAGGAACACCAACATTTTGTGGCCGTCTGTGATAAATTGTATATGAAGTGTATAACTACAGCCACTTTCGGCCAGTCACTGGCCGAAAGTCAATGGCCAGTGGCTGGCCAAACGGGAATGGCCAGGAGCTGGTCAAAAGTGAATGGCCACTGGCTGGTCAAAAGTGACTGGCCAGAGTGGATGGCCAGTCACTGGCCAAAGGGAATGGCCAGTCACTGGCCAAAGGTGAATGGCCAGTCACTGGCCAAGCGTGAATGGCCAGTCACTGGCCTAAAGTGAATGGTCAGTGGCTGGCCAAAGGTGAATGGCCAGTCACTGGCCAAACGTGAATGGCCAGTCACTGGCCTAAAGTGAATGGCCAGCGACTGGCATAAAGTGAATGGCAATTCACCAGACGAGGACCAAAACACTGCTATTGCCGAGCACTTTGTCCAGAGATCGGCCGTCGAAAATCTGGTTGGCCATAGTACACTTGCCAGCGATGGCCCATTCACACCGTGCTGCTTGGGGTGCTCCTGATGAGAACACAAGGGACGTGATCGCCGACACAGTGAACGCTGCCGCTGACATTGATGGGACCTGCGACTCGATAGCTGACATCAAGAACGCCGCTAATGAACACGGCACTGAAATCATCACTAACACGACCGCCGCCTCAGTTGCAACCTGCGACTCCTCGATGGACGACAACGCCACCGATATAGACGGGACTGAAACTTTTGCCACCAACCTCCCTACGGACTACACCATAGTTGAGTTGGTGCCCATCACTGAGTTATTACGCCTGGAGGAACAGACTGCATCCCAAGCAGAGGTTTTAAAAGACTTGCAGATTCAACACAGACTGAAGACACCCTGCATCATGCCCAAGCAGAGCTTCAGGCTGCTCTCGCCAAGTGTAGCTCTTTAGAGAAACATGAAGCAGAACTTAAAGAAACTAAGCATGCCCTGTTTAAGTGCCAAAGGGAGCTTGAGCTGGCGCTACAACAGTGTAAAACACTGGAGGCAAGATCAAGTCGCAGATTTTGCATTGATTGTTTTAAGGACAGCCCAGCTGATGTACTCTTCTACACCGGCCTGCCAAGCCATGATCACTTCATGCGTCTTTTAAGCTTCTTAGACCCAGGTGAGGACGGCGAGAATGTAAAAGTTTGGTCCACCACGTACAGTGACAAAGCCAGAAAAGCCGGAAGGCGCTCGATTTTGTCTCCCGCTGAGCAGTTATTTTTGCTACTCGTCCACCTCCGTCTTGGACTCTTTGAAAGAGATCTTGCTTACCGCTTTCGAGTTTCTAAGGCCAGAGTGTCAATGGTGTGTATAACGTGGATAAGCTATGTGTATGTACACTTCGGTCAGCTGCACCTGTGGCTGCCTAGGGAGGCTGTGGATGACGCGATGCCACCTGCGTTTAAAGATCGCTACCCAACGACAAGGGTCATCTAGATGCACCCGAGGTAAAATGCGAAGCGTCTAGATCGGTCGTGCTGCAATCGGCTACTTTTTCTCCATATAAATCTACAAACACGTTTAAGGGGTTGATCGGAATTTCTCCCGATGGGACAGTAACATTCGTATCTGAGCTATTCACCGGTTCAATGTCAGACAAGGAGTGTGTAGAAAAAAGTGGTTTCCTCAAGCTGCCCTTCAATGGCGGAGACTCAGTGATGGCTGATAAGGGTTTTAGGATAGAGGAGATGCTGAAAAAAATCAATGTTCAACTGAATATACCCCCTTTCCTTCGTAAAGGTCACTTTACGTCTGAAGAGGTAAAGGAGACAGAACAGATAGCTGCTCTTCGCATACATGTGGAACGACGAATTCAAAGGATTAAGAACTTCCACATATTTGACCGGCCGGTTCAGATTTCACTTGCTCCAGTTGTCAGCGAAATGTGGGCGATTTGCGTGGTTCTCACCAACTTCCAAAGTCCTCTGATGAAAGCCTCCGATGACTAAAGCATTTGGCTCTCTTAGAAAAAGCTCCTCTTTGTACAGTGATTTGTCTGCCCTCAGTAAGTAAATGTCAGTGTAAAGTAAATGCTCTGCCACTTTGTGAATAGTATTTTGTCATGAATAAAGAGACAGTATTTGAATGCAAGGTATGCACTTAAACAGCGTGCCTTCATGCTTTATTCCTCTGCTCAAGTTGCAACTAAACAAAAAATATGAGGTAGACTTGTACCTCCCCATATCACTTTATTTACAAAGGCTACACTGCTAATAATTCACAAAATTTACACAGCTGGGCTGGTGCACATTACGTTATACACTGCTAACAGTTCCCTAAATCAAACAAGATCAAAGCAAATGATATGAAGGCTCATGGTCTCGACAACAGTGCAAACAGTGTTCACGAAAATAAACTAAGGAAGGAAAATGACCAAGGCAGGTCGAGGCGTGTACCCAACTGGCAGTGCAAACATTCGCCGACAAGCCCCAAGGGTTGCACGGACGGTTGTGCAATGGGGAAAGGCTCTGCAACTGCCGTAGTTTGTCAATAAATGCCCATATTGCAAGTTGGAACACTCTTATTCTGCATTAGCTTTTTTAGTCACTGTCCGATATTTTTGTAGGCTAAATCGATGCGAAATGAATGAACGCTCATGGGCTCGACAACAAACAAACAATGTTCTCGAAAAAACACTACGAAAGGTAGCAAAAATGACCAAGGCAGGTTGAGGCGTGTACTCAACTGCCAGTGTAAACATTCACCAACAAGCCCCAACGGTTGACTGGACAGTTACGTAATAAGGAAAGCCTCTGCAACTGTCGTAGTATGTCAATAAATGCCCATGTTGCAAGTTGGAACCATCTCTTATCCTGTATTAGTTTTTTTAGTTACTGTCCAATATTTTTGTAGTTTAAATAAATGCTAAATTACTGAAACCTCATGGTCTCGACAACAGTACACAGAGTGTTCTCGGAAATACACTTACAAAGGTACTGAAAATTACAAAAGCAGGTTGAGGCGTGTACCCAACTGGCAGTGTAAACATTCGCCGACAAGCCCCAACGGTTGCACGGACAGTTATGCGATGGCAAAGGCTCTCCAACTGGCGAGTTTTGTTAATAAATGCTTCTTCTGTCGGTTGCAAACATAGCCTATTCTGTATACATATTTTTTTGCTTTCTGTCAGTTATTCTTGCAACTTAACTAGCACTCTCTTGACCAGGTCGAAGTTCTCACTGGTCTGGCCTACCCACTTGATAGGGTAGTAGAGTCTCAAAATAAAACTTGTCGGGCATCTCCTTGCACTTCATCCAACTAGAGGGGCAAAATCGAATCCGTTCTATGATCAAGAAGTCCTTACAATATACCACAAAATCTCCCCAGGTAACGCCAGACAGGGCCATTTGTCCCAATAGCTGGTAGTAATGGCTATGGTCACGTTTTAGCCTGTATACGCCTGCGGCATCCTTTACTACAAAAAAGTTCTTAGAGTCAGGAGTGGCACAGTTCCAGATAGTGTAGGGGCACTTGACCTCGACAACCCCGTGAGGGGGTGTTTCGGCTGGATCAAAAACGCGCCTGTCTGGGGACGCTCCCAACCATGGCGAAGAGGGGTTCACCATGAGGCCACAGCAGGTAGTCTGGATCTGGTGACCACGAGATCGCAGAGTCTTTTCGTAGTGCCTCACGGCATGGGGCTCCTGGGTGATACCATGCCTGAAATAAACAAGAACAGCAAAAATGCTGTTATCAGGAATCTTCACTCACAAGAGAGAGAATAGAAAATAAACAATCCCTGGTCCACTGAAAAAAATTAAAAAAAGATTATAGGCAATGGGCACGACCAGCATTGTTACAGAAATTGGCAGAACAAAACATCACAGTTCTGGGCTCTGACTGTTTTTGGGACAAATATTCAACAGCTCTTTATGTTTCATTTTATTGTCACCTGTTAATCCTCTCTTTGATGGCTACACTCTACTGCCTGTTTTCCGAACTCCCAGACCGAACTCCCGAACTCGCAGGTTGACCTCTCAGCTATTAGGGTATGAAAGTGTGACAGATGCACAAATGCCGAACGCTATATGAAATTCCAAATGTCATACGAGACGCCAAAGGCAACCGGACACCAAACATAACTAGGCGCCGAAACCGAACAGACTGGATTTTCGTGCAGACTGTGGTCGTGACGAGTGAGGGCATGTTTTCCGCAACTCGTTTAATCGAGATGAACAAGTTCGGCAATGATTTACTGCAGTGGTGTATCAGGTTAGGTGAACTTGTGGGAGAGTGCCTTTCTCGTCGACGCATTGCGGTTAGGCTTAAGTGTTTGCCGCGTCGCAGATGCGGAAGGCTATGACAAGGCCAATTTTTATTGAGACGTGACTTATATTTCTGAAGTGTTGCGCATGATCCTTTATAGCCTTATTGTGAATCATCAAAGCGTGACAAAGGTTGTACAATGTGTTTTTGTGCCTACCCTGATGGCCTAAAGAGCTGAAGATAGCCTTCACAGGGTCACTTAAACCTAGACAGCGATTACGAAGGAGAGCCGACAAGCTGCCGTCAGCTTCTGTCGTCTTTCTTCAGGTCATTTCGCTTGCCATGACAACATAAATTGACATTGCAAATAAACAATGTGCACTGAATAGACCTTTTGCGAAATCCCCAAGCGCCCCGGCCCGCGCGCAAGGAATTGTGGGAGAGATTGTCCCTCGCCTGGCCACTCTGCCTTGAGATCGCATTGCCTTGTCGCTTGCCTCCTCTTAATCTTCTGTTTTTTTTTTATTCCCTTACCTATTTTTATCTATTCCAGTGTATTTCTTATTGCTTCTAAGTGTTTCTATTCTCTTCTGCGCGCAATATTTCTTGTATATATATAGTATTTGGGTCTTTATTTTGCCTTTTTCGACGGGAGTGCAGACAGGACAACATGCCGCTTCGCGCGTCGTTCCCCGGGTGAGTACTTATACCGTTGCTACCGATTCCTATCGCGCTGTTAGCTGTTCATTTTTGTTCAATTTGACCCGCGTGCAGTCGAGAGGAGCCGTTTATAAATACCCGCGCACATGTCATAGGGGTAGGCAGAGCTCTGAATCAACAATCGCGACGCGAGAGCCGAGTGCGCTGTGATTTGGCCGCCCGCGCTCGCTCCGTTGACTCATACTGTAGCATATGCCCTCGAGTGCCGCTTACTTGACCAAGATACAGCACGCTGCTTTGTCGCCGCGAATAATTTGTCCAAATGTTTGCGAAGTTGACGCATATGCAACGGTGCGGCGCCTGACAACTGCGCGTTGCGGCGCGAGCCCTTCGCACGCGCCGGTGGCCCAACGTCGCGGCTTGTATGCGCTTATAGTATGCCTTCTTAATCTATCTGCTAAGCGGTTGTCAGTGTGAAACAGCCTTTTTCAAGTGCTGACAACTGCGCGCCGCTGCGTGCAGTTGTCAGGCGCCACAGCGTTGGATATGCCGAACGGTGTCACGGATTCGCAAGCATTCAGACAAATGATTTGCGGCGACAAAGCAGCGTGCTGTATATTGGTCGAGTAAGCGGCACTCTAAGGCATATGCTACAGTGCGAGTCAACGGAGCAAGCGCGGGCGGCCAAATCACAGCGCACTCGGCTCTCGCGTCGCGATTGTTGATTTAGAGCTCTGCCTATCCCTATGACATGTGCGCGGGTGTTCATAAACGGCTCCTATAGACTGCACGCGTGTCAAATTGAACCAAATGAACAGTTAACAGCGCGATAGGAATCGGTAGCAACGCTAGTACTCACCCGGGGAACGACGCGCGAAGTGGCGTGTTGTTCGTCGGCACTCCCGTCGGAAAAGGAAAAATAAAGACACAAGTATTATATATACAAGAAATATTGCGCACAGAAGAGCATAGGAACGCTTAGAAGCAGTAAAAAATACAATTGAACAGATAAAAATAGGTAATGGAATAAAAAAACAGAGGATTAAGAGGAGGCAAGCGACAAGGCAATGCAATCTCAAGGCAGAGCCGCCAGGCGAGGGACAATTTCTCCCACAATTCCTCGCGCACGGGCCGGGGCACTTGGGAAAATAGCAAAATAGCAAATCGTCTATTATATATCGCTTCAGGACCAAGAACTGCAGCCATTTTGTCAAACTGAGTGTCTGTCGGTATATTTTTCTCCGAGTCCCTACCCGGTAAGTCAAGTGATCTTAAAATTCTCCCTCCTAGGTACTCTGGCTAAATTTTAGTTGCGGTTAGCACTAACCGAACTTCGAGCAAACCGACTCTGGTGTATAAAGCTATACACGAACTCGCCTCCGTTAAGTAATGGCGCAGTGGTGGCGCGTCGGGAGCACTTCCGGTCAGGAGCTCTGGGCGGAAATTACCATGCGGGACGTGCATTCCTGTGTTCTTTTTGGAACAAACCATACAAAAACCCGCCTTCTCCTCAAAACGCCGTGGCTGGGGCTGTACCAAAAGAGTCAAGCAAGTTTTGAAGGTCAGGGAATTCACAGATACTAATAGTCATCAGATTTATTTGTTTTGTTCCAACATGAAGGAGGGAAAACCACCGAGTTGTACGAACCACCTGCGGACCACGTTCAGTGCGTCTTCAAGTTCAAACGGCCGCCTGATCGTTCGAACGGTCGTCTGCTCTTTCAAACGTTTCTGCTTGTTGTCGTCTGCTCGTTCAAACGACAGCATCCCGTAGACGGAACATTGACCCAGTAATTCCGATCAGAAGTAAGTGCAGGCCTCAAAAGACAAGTCTGAAGGTAGGTTGGGGTAAGTAGGCTCGGTGTAAACAATAGATGCAATTAGATATTTATCATTGTTACTCGTGGCCATCATTGACTCGTTATGCCTGATTCACTTGGTCCGATTCTGCTCGCGATTTTCAGTATTGACGTCGACCATCCCAGCTACGGTTCACGATATTGCAGCCCGAGTGATGTCGTGACTGAAAATAGTGAGCAGAATCTCATCATCCGAATTAAGGTTTAGTGTCCATTCTGCGGCGTCCACACAGAAGGAATCGCCGCATGTCACATTATTCACGCAAAGTTTTGCAGTCTAACGAGGCTCGGTAATTTCGCTGAGGTTGCTCAAGTAGTCAGACATTGCCATGAAGACGCAGAATCAACAAATCTAACGCAAAAAAGAGCGCGGGGGCTCACACCGACGCCGACAACCTCGTATTCCAAATGGTTTGTTCATGGGCGACGGCGTGCTTCTTGCTCACACTCCATCGCGCATGTGCGGCACCGGTGGCGTACGCTAGGGGCGCTTTGGTTTGTTTGTAAACATGAATTGGTCTATAGGACCGGTAGTGTTAATCTCTGCTCTGTTGATTGACAAGTTGGTAGGTTTTGCACTCTGCCGGTTGCTGTGTTTTTACAGGCCCTGGTACAGCTTAATAGCTTCGAACATCGATACTGATATCTACAGTCACCGTTTGAAAGCTCCGTCTGCCGTTTGGACCGCTCAGTAGACGCTCCTTTGGAATCGAGGAAGCTGCTACTGAACGCACCAAATAAAAGCTTTGATTCAATGTGAGAATTTTTGCATGCGTGCATAGCCAGGCTACTCTCCTCTGAGGAAGACCAAAATAGCTGGGTAATGTACCTTCTAAAAGAGTTACATTGCATAGAAAAGTTAAGCACTCACTTGACTCCCCGACTCCCCGACTCGAAACAAGTCCTTCTCTTCAGTGAGGTTCCGAAGCCCGAGATCAGTCCACGATTCTCTGATCAGGACAGCTCCGAAGGAGGACGCTGTGAGTCTGTTGGTGCGAGCAGCCTTCCATGTAGCGCTCTTCGACTGCTGCCGGCTGTTGTTCTCAAGCTGGCGTGCTTGGTCCGGAGTGAGAACCAGCTCCTAAGTAGACAAAGACAAGATAATGGGCAACTGAAGGCTGAATATAGTCAGGAGCCTCTGTACCGGGGCTAAGACAGCAGGTGCTCCTTGATTTCTATGAGAGGGTTAGACCCAAGCAGAAATTCGGAGGTCAGTTAAGCAAGGAGAGTTTTTGTTTTTGTTTATTAGATGTATTGGAGATTTGTAGTAAGGTGGATTAAAATATATCTATAGCAAGCGGGTGGCACCTAAAGAGGGCGCGCCGCTCCGCCGCCAATGGCTGCATCGGCGTTGCGCTGCGGGAGCCAAACCAGCAGAGTGGATGAGCACCGAGTTACTCCCATTCCCACCTTGTAGTACGCACATGATCCATCCAAAACTTGCAGCACAAGTCTTCCCACTCAAGGTCCTCAGTGCACGTCAGGGCATCTCCTTGGCATTCGAAAACCTATCTGCGTTCAGTGCTGCATCTCCTGGATTGAGTCGGAGCCCCCTTCACTCCGTCGTGTTCCTTTGTTTATCTGTTTGCGCTTTTGTATGATGAGTTTGCGGCACGCTGGTTTACCAGAACGTGCTTTTACAAATTGGTTGCGCATCCGATGACAGCTCGACAGCTACTACATATTCAGGAGTGAGTCAGTGCTTGATTACAAACATAACGTAAGTAGATTGCTTGTCCACGACTTCCTGCGTGCTTCTCCGCTTATCTCTGTGTGTTTTCGGTGAGTCTGATGCAAAGTGGTTCGCCGAAACATGCTTCTACGAATTGGTTGTGTATCCGACAGCTCAACAGTTACTACGTGACAAATTCATGGATGCTTCTGATTACAAAATTGAACGTAAGTAGTTTTCGTTCCTATATTAATTGGTTGCTTCTCGTTCGCTGTCGAAGCAGTAATGTATGACAAACTGGACATAAAGATGAGGTAGCTTCTTGAGTTCGCACGTTTTTCGCCTGCGTGCGAACTAGTGGCTCCGTGTTTTCAAGTCTCATCGCTAGTGCAAAATGG
>JAZHYW010030330.1:0-46763 GCA_037355805.1 Ixodes ricinus
TTGAAGACTAAACTTTTAGAACAATAAAAGAAGCTTAGCTGCTTTCATTTATATATATAGTTTCATATACTTACGTCGTGCGTTCCACCGTTGGGTATATAAAATGTTGTATAGTATTTATCACTCCCATTGAAATCAATTGTATGTGTTCATAAGAGCGATAGTTAAGATAGAACATATATAAAATTTGTTCGTGTATCATACAAAACTATTAAAAATATGTTGTAAGTCGCACAGCGCCTCACGGGCCACGTATATATCCGACTCGGCGGACTTTAGATGATGAAGTAATATTATGATAATTTAACTAAGTCGCTAGTATAATGAATCTTTTTTTTTTGGTGGGAATGTGTTGCTCTTTGATATTAAAATAAATATAATTAATTATTTGTTCTTTTTCCCGACTGACTTGAGGCATTCATCGATTACCATTCGCATTTTTATGCTTAATTCTGAATGAGCCCGACGAAAGGGGCGGGAAATTCCGTTCTGACCACTTCATAAAAAATGCGACGTAGACGTGCTGCTGTCGTCATTATTTGCCAGTACCTTGTGTGCTTCCCTGAGAGGGCGCTCAGATCAACATCGAACGGCCGAGATAATCGGGAAGCTGCTGAAATGTGTACGTCCCTCTTGCACGGGTGATATTACGTTGGAGTCCGGTACTTTTTATTGATTCATATTTTGGATTTACGAGACCAAAGCGCGAAAATATACCGATGAATTGCTTATAGACGCTAAGCAAGTTGCTACTTTAAACCATGAGTTTATCTTTAAAAAAAATAATTCCACATTGTTTTAGTCAAATGTATGATCTTATCGTGTTGATTTCTGTTATATTAGGTTTCTCTTAGCCGTATAACCTATTTGACGGTATTAGCGCAGCTCTAACCTCTATAAAACAATCCCCAAAACCTACAAAACAAACACATTTACCTGTACTTAACAAGGTTTTATTGTTTAAACGAAGTATTATTGTATCTTGGAATGATATATATTCTACTTTTTATCACGTTTCAAGAGGCCTGATTTTAGCTCCCCGTGGTTTTTTAAGCCCTTCAAACTTTCTTTTACTAAAGCACCTCGACTCGGAGTACTGTATGGATTAAAAATTATTACATATTTTCAGTCTTCATTCGGCTTGTGCTGAATCCAATGAAACAAGTGCCCGTGCCAGGTCTGTGGATTCCACTGAGGACGAAACTTGCAAGTCAACCGTAAGATCCCTTTGAGAACATTATATTCAAATACTTTTCTTCCCGGAGTCGTTTGAAGATAGCTTTGAAACTGATACAATAGGTAACTAAACATGTTTTTTATTTGTTCATTTAATGTAGTTTTAAATGTTTTGGCATTGAAGAGGGGAGTGGCTACAAGAATAAATGGTGATGAAGTAAGAAAAAGCAGTTAGTAGAAGTACAAAAAAATTGCGGTGGCTTAGCTCGCCTATGCCAGGATATACGTATAGCGTGAGCTTATGAGCACAAAATGAGAGGCACTATCAAGCGGCTCCGGTGCAGCGTCAGACTTGGCTACTGCGCAACGAAGGCGGACAGCTGGGCACGTGGCGACGCCAGTGTCGTCTGCCGCGGCTATGACGTCGCTCCTCTGGTGTGCAGAGCGGTGAGGCGCGCGCGGTGGGGCGGAGCGCGCGACGGCGGCGGCTCCGGCGCCAGCTGTGCGCCGAGTGACGTCGCTGCTCCTCGCGCATGCGCAGACCACCGAGGCGCGTCGGCAGCGGCGTCTCCGGCGCGCCAGCTGTGCGCCGTGTGACTTCATTGCTCCTCGCGCTTGCGCAGCACAGAGCACGGCTCATGCCACGCGAAACTGCTCAACCTCGGCCTGTGTAGCTCACGTTACAAAAATGGCGTATTTTTATACAGTTCTAGCTAAGGTGTTCTTGAACTGTTGGAGGCCTTTCTCGAAGCTGTTGGTATAGGAAGGCGATTCCAGTCCTCTGACCTGCGTGAGAGAAATGACTGAAAGAATGCGTTAGTACAGCACGATAAGACACCGACCTTAAACGTGATCTAATCGAGGTGAAACGTACTGGGGAGGTAAAATAAATTCGGCGCCGAGATGGGGGTGGGGGGTGATAGAACATTTTGTGAAAGAGGCCACGACGAAAGATTCTACGACGAGATGCCAAAGAAGGTGAGTCGAGGCTGAATTTCATTGTGGTTATGCTTGCAGTCCTGTTAACTAGATTTTCATGACAAGGATCCCAGACTGAAACGGCATATTCGAGTTTTGGACGAATTAGTACTTTTTAAAGTGGAATTATTGACGAAGAGGAACTTTCGAAAAATTACGTTGATGACATCCCAACATGCGGTTAGGGTTAATTATTACATACGTTACATGAACTGTTCAAAAGAGCGTTGATGTAATGTGAATACCGAGATATTTATAACTAGTCACAGCGTCGAGACGTGAGTTATGAAGATAGTAAGCAGGTAGATTATGTATTCTCCTGGACACGCACATTAATCTACACTTGTTAATGTTCAATTCAATGCACCACGTTTTGCACAAAACAGAGATAGCATTAAGGTCGGACTGGAGCGTATTGATATCTTTTTACACATTGTTTCCCTAAATACAACATACTCATCGGCTAAACAATGAATATGGAAAGAGACACAAAAGGAAGATCATTAATATAGATAAGAAAATGTCCGAGCACAAACCCTTCTGGAACACCGGAGTGAATGCCACTCGGATGAGAGAGAAGATTGTTAGCCGCTATGAACTGGAAGCAGTTAATTAGAAAACATTTATGCCAGATAAGAAGTTTGCATCTATGTTAAGTAGGTGCAAGTTATAAATAAATAGCTTATGGCATACATTATCAAAGGTTTTTGACAAGTCTAAAAGATGAAATCGGATAATGAGGAATGATCGAGAATGGTATTTAGCTTATGAAGACTGACACCAACCGTGTTTCACACCAGTAGGTTTTTCAAAAATCATGTTGTGACGACGAGAAAAACGGATTAGATTCAAGGAAGTTGTGCGAGGTTCGAAGATAGTATATATTCGAAACTTTTACGTGGGAAGCTGGTGAGTCATATAGGTCGGTAATTAAGTGGAGAATGCTTGTTACCTGACTTATGAAGGGGAATCTCTTTCCCGACCGTCCACTCAGCTAGAGACAACCATTATCGATTGACTGCTAAAAACGTTTTGATAGTATAACTTAACTAAACAATAAAAGCTCGTACATTTTTGAAAATTTGGGGCTAATTAGGTTACAAGCAGGAGCGGAGGAAAGTTTAAGTGATCTAACTATGCTTTTGACACCAAAGGCTTGGTGATTATCGGGAACATAGCAGGGTAGTCTAGGAATTCGTAGTTGGTAGTGGGACGTTGGAAGGTACAGATAAATTACGTGTAAAAATTTTATTTTAAATAAACGGACATTGTTCAGGGGAATCAGAATCCCTGAGCTGTCAACGAGCGCGATATTGACATCATCAGCAGGGTTTATCACGCGCAAAAAATGTTTCATGTCGGTTGCAAGCATAGATTGCAAGACATTTTTTATGGTATTTTTTCTGAGTGTTTTAATTGCCGCCACGTATTCATCAGAATCCAATTTGTAAGCGGCCCAACGCGCATAGTCCGAGGACGAAAATCATGGTCTGTGGAATACATACAACTCAGCTAAAATTACAATTTCTTGATTTTTATATTTGTTGAATACTTTTTATGGCTATAATAAATGCCATTCCGATTACTGCACATAAACGGCACAATCGTTTTTACGTTCACGCTGTAAGCTTGAAAGAAGTGTTGCATATTGTAGATAGACATACCGAAAGCGCCGGTTAAAGAAAGATATCTTTTCATTTACACCATTGTGTTCACCTTCGTATCCCTGGCACGGACTACCGCAACTTTCTTGTATATCGTGGCGGATTTTATTTAAGAATGTAACATTTCTCAAATACATTTTCTGAAGTATTAATACATATTTAGTCAGTATTAAAGTATTATTATCGAAACTAAAAACTAAACTATTCTTTCCCTCTTGAAAAATACATCGACTTGGTAAAAAATAGCGATTGCATATTAAATGGACAATCTGATAGTAACTTCAATATTATTAAACATCTTATAGGCAAATATTTTAGGAATCATCCTTTAGATAAAATACTGTATTTTAATGGTGAAGCAAGCCAGCGCAAGATTCAAAAACTGCAAGGTGGAGTTGCCTATGACTATTGCCTTCCTTATAATAAAACCATAAGCGCAGCACGGAATGCTTGCGGCAAAGTTTGCAAACGAAATTTTAATTATTTTCATATAATGAATACGTGTTGATTGACGTGGTCAGAACTTGCTTTGTTCTCTCCGATTTAAAATGTTAATCTTTGAAACTTCTTTTTGCATTAAGTTTAACTTTTTAAACATTATTATAATAAATTTGTGTTTAATTGGTTATCAAGAGCTTTAATCAAAAGCCCTCTAAGTTGTAGATGAAAAAATATTTCTTCATGCGGGTTCTTTTTATAAACATAATGTCGGTTTTTTTACCAGTTGAAACATTTTCTTTACTTGGATGTTGCTGAACTATTAACTTACTCTGGTTCAGTCATAATATGTTGTCTATTTCATTCATGTACAAAATTTGTGTTGCTGTTTTTTACATGAGATATTTCTACATATCTAGTCGACCCGAACATTGTCTATATTTTACATACGGTATACGTAACTTAGCAGATATAGAGTGGAAATTACAATTTGCATTTTTTGAGTTTAATAATATTTATAATTATATTTTTGCAACCTACATATTGTGCATACTATATTTTAACTATATAAATCTGGTTTTCGGTCATCTGCAATTAACATTTTTTTTACTTTACCGAGACCAACCATTTCCAGCAACTTATTTGAAAACATTACTTTCCAAACATTTATTTTTCGTGGCAAAATAAAAGAGTTTCGTTTCCGTTTTTTTTTTAACTATAATAGACTTGAACCTAAAACACAAATCTTCAACCGTTAAAATTCCAAAGGCAAATCCATAATTAATTACTTCAGATAGCATCTTAAACATAATTGAAAATACAGGATTCAAAGTTATCGCGCCTCTGATTTCACTTTATTTTTCAGTGTTCAAAGGGGGCAGATGGAGCGTGGAGCGAGTGCGGTGGCGGCTGCATATGTGTACCTGCTGGAAACAGTAGAGACAACACAGAAGGTCGCTGCATAATGTTGATTCGTGAGGAAGACTTCAGGACACCAGACGCAGAAGAATGAACTTGGACGCCTTCGCCGTTGACCGAAATGGCACCGTGCACCCCAAGAGAAAAACAAGAGAACCTTGAAGCTGCATACGTTATACTAATATGCTGTGTTACATCTAGAAGTTCGAATAAAAACCACAATAAAGCTTCAAAAAAGATAATGCAAGTGTAAATACTGGCCTTTTATTTAAGAGAAAATAAAATATAAATATTTTTTCGCTTTTTTCGTTTTTAGCGTTTTCCTGGGCCTTGCGCAATATAACCAGTAATATACAAGAAGAATATGAGTTGCAGTACTGTACAGAAGATGTTTTTCTTTAAGAAAGAAACATAAAAAATGGTACTTTGAATGGACAATATGTTCCTGCAAAAATGTTATGGACGCGGCAAACTCAAGGGCGCACTAAAACGGGTTTTGACCAGGGACTCAAACCGAAAAATATAACGTTTCGGTTACGGTTACGGTTACCGCTTCCTGTTGATAACGGTTTCGTTTCGGTTTTTTACGGTTTTACTTTTTACGGTTTCGGTTACCGGTTAGACGTCTTTAAAAACCGGTTTATTTCGGTTTTTTCAATAATTTGTCTAATTGAAATGCTAGACAGCCGTTTTATAATAAATGGTTTAAAGTAGTCCCAGATATCCAACAACGTGAAATTCAAGGAATTTAGAAACGTCTTAATACTTCTAATTGTTCAAAAGTTGCACACGTTTCTAGCTCCAACGCTTGTTCACTACATCTACTTATATTACATAGTTTGATACCTGAGCATACATGTTACCCCCGCTACTCGGGGATCATCGCATTCTATATAATAAAAATGAAAATAAACATCCCTAATTTGTTGTTCGGCAGCGTTTGTAAACTACCCTAAGAGAGTTCCCACTGGGTGCTGGAAGAACCATTCGCACCTTCTGGTCGCTATAGTTTATTTCAACCTAATACATGCAGACGAGTCTTCGCCCACACTGAAGGAAGGAGCAGAACTATAGCCATCCTCTAGTAAAATACTGCTAAGTGGAATAAACTAATAAAATTTAGAGCTGAGCTAGTTGGTGAAAGTCAAACAATTATGTAAACGCAATAGCCTAAAACAAGGAAGACTGAAGCGAGGAAGGAACTACACATTAACAACACAGAAAGATGTAAAAATATGCTATGTGTTGTTCGTTCCTTTCACTAGTCTTCGTTGTCATGCAATGTTATACCTACGTCATGTTTGCTATTTCCAAGCAATTGCCTATGGTTATCGAAGCGCACGTCTCTCGCTGGCCGATCCTGTGACGCTAGAAAAATGGTGCATTTATATATCAGAAAAAATTAAAGAAGGTGCGGACGCACCTTATATATACCTCATATATATATAATATAAATTTGAAAATATGCATCTCAATAAACAGTACTTTATCGAATGAATCAATGTTTTACGAAACCGCCGAAAGCCAAAATAAACGGCGGAGCTAGGATTTGAACTCTGGGCCTCCCAACGTCCGGTCGCGTGTTCTTATATTATATTATATTAAACTATATTATATTATATTATATTATATTTATTATACGGGCCGCGGGCTACTTGGCATTTTGAACTTCTCTTTATGGCTCTGGATTTTTACTTCTTCGTCCACCTGTTTGACACAGTTTGATAGCAAATTCCTCTTTCACTCAATTGACTTCCTTTCTTCTGCGTGTTTGGTCGACTTTGCCGCACTGCCCACCGCTCCACCTTAACCCGCTACCCGACAGCGCATGGGCAGATGTCTCCGGAGTCGGCTTTGGAGTACTTGTAGGGGTCTGTGCGCCGGCAATCATAGCCCTTCTGCCGAGGCCAATATACCTCTGGGAACGACTCGCTGTGTTCTGGTGCTCGTGCATTGGCGTGAAAGGGACTCTTCTACACACGGACAACACAGCTTTGGCTCTAGCGCTGCACCGCGGCCATGGACGAGCTTTGCTTTGGGCTATTGCCAGTGCCGTCTCTCTCTCTTTTTCTGCCGTTGCGCGCTTGACACGCGATGGCGAGCCGGTGGGCCATCGAGTCCTCGCGCTCTCGGCGCGAGACATCTTTTCCTTCTCGTGCTGAGGGTGGCGGAAGAAACGTTCGAAGGGCTTCCCGAGGTTTTTAAATAAATCTGAATAAATAAAAATATTAGGAAAAATGGCATTCGCAACAGCCCATGGCAAAGCTCGTCCATGGCCGCGGCGCAGAGCGAGAGCCAAAGCTCTGTTCTCCGTCTGTAAAAGAGTCCCTTTCTCGGCAATACACGCGCACCACAACACGGTGAGTCCTTTCCGGAGGTATATTGGCCTCGGCAGAGGGGCAATGATTGTCTGCGCACAGTCCCCAACATCTACGCCGTAACCGACTCCGGAGGCATCTGCGCAGGCGCTGTTGGGTAGCGGGGAAAAGGGGGAGCGGTTGGCAGTGCGGCAAAGTCGGCCAAACACGCAGTGCGACGCACCTTGGGTATATATATATATACAGGGTGTTTCACGAAAGGTGGACAAATTCGATATTGCGAAAACTACGCGTCGCACCAAAAAAAGGCTTGCGTCGCTTTTGGTCCTGGGCTAGGGGCCTTCCTAGGAAAATTATTAAAGTCCGAGATAATTATATTGTTAATTATTTTTGCTTAATTAACTTTTTTAATATTGTGTTTAAGGGCATAGTTTCAATTAGAAAATTGCTCAGCGTCATCGAAAACCACTAAATCAACAAATTGCAGAACGATAGAAGGCACGCGAAGCATTTTACGGCTTTCTGAAAACCGTACAAATTCGACGGGTTTTAAGTTTCGGTTTGTTATCGGAGCGCATCTCAGCCCCGGCAGCACTGCGCCCCGTGGAGAGATAGTGCATCCAACCTCTGCTGCGCTGTCATCGCGCGACGCAGCAGAGGTTGGTTGCACTATCTCTCCACGGGGCGCGGTGCTGCCGGGGCGGAGATGCGCTCCGATAACAAACCGAAACTTAAAAACCCGTCGAATTTGTACGGTTCTTCAGAAAGCCTAAATGCTTCGCGTGCCTTCTATCGTTCTGCAATTTGTTGATTTAGTGTTTTTTGATGACGCTGAGCAATTTTCTAATTGAAACTATGCCCTTAAACACAATATTAAAAAAGTTAATTACGCAAAAATAATTAACAATTTAATTATCTCGGACTTTAATAATTTTCTCAAATAGGCCCCTGGCCCAGGACCAAAACGACACAAGCCTTTTTTAGTTGCGACGCGTAGTTTTCGCAATATCGAATTTGTCCACCTTTCGTGAAACACCTTGTATATGGGCGGTTTCATTTGGACTCAGGCAACAAGTGGCAGCCGTATTTTTTATTTTCCTTCAAATTTTTATATTTTGTGGAGCATGATCCAAGAAAAACAATCCTTTTTATTTTATTGTCCTGACATGATTAGTTCCTGAGAAACAAATCTCAAAGAAGCGGGAAAGAACGACGAGGTTTTGACGATTGTCGTGTGTGGCGTTTTTGAATCACTCTCAATCTCAAAGTATTCAAAAGAGAGCATCTATATTTTTTTAGTGTGATATATATGCAATTAGGTAAAACTACATCATAACTACTGTTTATTATTCGTCGCTCCAATCTTTGTGAAAATCCCCAAACATGCCTCCACGAACAACTTTGACCTAAATTGCGGATTTTATTTTGAGTCGACTATGTTTAGTATCGCTTTTAAAATAATACCACGTGTAGAACCTTTCATTGCCTTCCAAATTATGCAAAGTTTGTGTTTTTATCATGTACAAGTACTGAGAAATAAATTATGAAACAGAGAGGGTTTTCACTTTTTGTTCGATTTCAGCACGCTGTACAAAAAAAAAACATTTTTAATTTTTTTTTCGCGAAGCGTTTTCTTCACACCCTTCTTTTAGCCAGAATACATTCCGTTAGAGGTATTTGCCTTGGTTTTGAGCTTTAAGCCTCTAAATATGCTAAAAAAGAGCAAATGCCGATGGTGGGATTTGGCGATTTTCGTGTGTGGCGTTTTTGAACCACTTTCAATCTCAAAGTATTCAAAAGAGAGCTTCGATATTTTTTATTGTGATATATATGCAAGTCGGTAAAACGACATTTCAACTACTCTTTAATATTCGTCGATCCAATCTTTGTAAAAATCCCCAAACATGTCTCCGCGAACAACTGTGACCTAAACTGCAGATTTCTTTTTTAGTCGACTATGTTTAGTTTTTTTTTTATAAATAATACTACGTGTAGAACCTTTTATTGCCTTCCACATTATGTAAATTTTGTGTCTTGATCACGTACGAGTACTGAGAAATAAATTATGAAACAGAGAAGGTTTTCACTTTTTGTTCAATTTCAGCACGCTGTAAAAAAAAAACGTTTTATATTTTTTGCGTCGCGTTTTTTACACTTTTTTTTAGCCAGCATACATTCTGTTAGAGGTATATGCACTAGTTCTAAGTTTTAAGCCTCTAAATATGCTAAAAAAGAGCAAATGCTGAGGGTGGGTTTATGGGTTATAGCTGTATATTTTATTCTTTATTATAATAATCTAAGGGACGTTGAATAAATACTCATATAAAATACATGAATGTCGTTAGGCGTATAATAACAAGTTTGCAATTCCAAACGTCTAAACACTATAAAATCGCAACTGCCGAAAGCGGGTTTTCAGACAATTTCCGCAGGTGCCATGATTGGAGGGGTTTCAAGCCTAAACCCTATGCGCTACATAATCTATACTACATTAGAAATATCAAAGTATAATATTCTAGAACATTAGAGTAAAATACACTTCCTATTGGAAACCTAGATTTTTAAATGCGAAATTTTACATTTTTAATGCGAAATTCATGTCGATAACAGCACCGAATCATTTTTTAGCATATTTAGACGCTTAAAACTCAAAACCAGTGCATATACCTCTAACAGGAATGTATTCTGGGTAAAAGAAAAATGTATAAAAACGCAAAGCAAAAAAAAAAAATTAAAAATGTTTTTTTTTATACAGCGTGCTGAAATTGAACGAAAAGTGAAAACATTCTTTGTTTCATAATTTATTTCACCGTACTCGTACGTGATTAAGACACAAACTTTACATAATGTGGAAGGCAATGAAAGGTTCTACACGTTGTATTATTTTAAAAAGCAAAACTAAACATAGTCGACTAACAAAAAAATTCGCAGTTTAGGTCACAGTTGTTCGCGGAGGTATGTTTGGGGATTTTTACAAAGATTGGATCGACGAATAATAAATAGTAGTTGGAATTTCGTTTTACCGACTTGCATATATATCACAATAAAAAATAATGAAGCTCTCTTTTGAATACTTTGAGATTGAGAGTGGTTCAAAAACGCCACACACGACAATCGTCAAAACCCACCATCGGCATTTGCTCTTTTTTTAGCATATTTAGAGGGTTAAAACTCAAAACCAAAGCAAATACCTGTAACGGAATGTATTCTGGCTAAAAGAAGGGTGTGTAGAAAACGCGACGCGAGAAAAAGAAAAAAATTTAAAATGTTTTTTTTTTTAATACAGCATGCTGAAATTGAACGAAAAGTGAAAACCCTCTTTGTTTCATAATTTATTTATCAGTACTCGTACTTGATAAAAACACAAACTTTATTTAAGTTGGAAGGCAAGGAAAGGTTCTACACGTGGTATTATTTTAAAAGCGATACTAAACATAATCGACTCAAAATAAAATTCGCAATTTAGGTCACAGTTGTTCGCGGAGGCATGTTTGGGGATTTTTACCAAAATTGGAGCGGCGAATAATAAACAATAGTTATAACGTAGTTTTACCTACTTGCATATATATCACAATAAAAAATATAAATGCTCTCTATGGAATACTTTGAGATTGAGAGTGATTCAAAAACGCGACACACGACAATCGTCAAAACCTCGTAGTTCTTTCCCGCTTCTTTGAGATTTTTTTTCTCAGAGAACTAATCATGTCAGGACAATAAAATAAAAAGTATTGTTCTTCTTGGAACATGCTCCACAAAATATAAAAATTTGAAGCAAAATAAAAAATACGACTGCCACTCGTTGCCTGAATCCAAACGAAACCGCCCATATATATATATATATATATATATGTATATGCATGTATATTTTCTGTGTTGTTTCAAAATCGCCACTCGCGACATGTTTCAGATTAAATGAATACCAGGTTTTCTTTTCCGCCAACTCTGCATGATGGTCAATTTACCTCGTTTCTTCATACTGGCTACCGCATGTTAGGAACATCGGTGGTTTTGATAGAACCGAGTTGGATGGACATCTGAGAATTCTAACTTATTAGTTAATACCCTGAAGGCGACACGTACTGAATACATGTAGCGATGTAGGAGTGTGGAAGATTTAGAAATAGACTTTTATTATTATAAGCTCGACTACTGATTTGAACTAAGTATTCTTAATCCTAAAGTTAGATTCAACGGAAATGCATTACCAGATGCACCACTCGCTGACAGTAACTCTGTCAAATGGCCACGACGTTTCAAGATCCCTCCTCCAGGTCATACTTGAGGAAAACTAACTCTTTTTATTTTTCGGTTAATATCGGTTAAAACCGGTTACCGGTAAATAATTTACGGTTACGGTTACGGTTACGGTTTTCATAAATTTTGAATAACGGTTTCGTTCCGGTTACGGTTACTGAAAAAATTTTGTTCCTAAACGGTTTTCGGTTTCGGTTACGGTTACGGTTTGAGTCCCTGGTTTTGACACCATCTATTTATGGCGATAACTCAAACTACGGGCTCTAAGCATCCTAAGAAAAATTCCTAGGACACCTAAGAACTTCTTACGGGTTGTGAATCTGAAAGCGTCCCAAGCTCGCTGGTGACTTCTGCGCCGCTTGTTGAGGCAGCGGCGGTAGTGTTATTGTGATGATCATCAATTCATCTTGCACTCTGCTGGTGGTCAACCCGCAAGGACAATGAAGAAGAAGGCTGTTTCAGTACAAAACCAGTGTATGACGCTGGGGGTCATCTGTCATCCGAGTTTAGATATAACTAATTTCCTCTGAGTCGGTGTCAGTCATTACAGCTATGCTCGGCGTGGCGCCGGGACTGCGAAGCTCGGCGTTGAGCATGCTGAAATCACGTGTCCTCTCATCGTCAATAATGCCCTAGCTGCCGGTACCCGTTGACAACGTTAGACCTCAATGCGTAACGTTAGGGCTATCGTGAGGCCTAGCGCATTTCCGCGCCCTCCCCTAACGTAGCGCCACCAGTAGTTTGGTTGTCTAATTTGCAACGATGACGCCCTTGCTTCGGAGCCACATGATGCGTTGCAGCCAATGGGAGTTTAGGTCCGGTTTCACTCAGCGGAATTTAAGTGTCGTTTTTCGCTGCTACAGACGAAATTTAGGTGTCGTGTTTATCGCTGCTACGGACAACGATAACGCCGACTTCACTTAGATAACGCCGGTTTGCTCCATGGGACCATTAATGTTTCTCATAAAAAAAGACCCAGAAAATTACACTTTAGGGCGGCCGATTCTGCTATTAAAATACCAATAAAATATCCTTACGCGCCCCCTTCTTTTTGCCTTAGTGCAGACACCAGGGAGCGCTGCAAGACGGTTTTTTTTAAAAGAATGATGCCTGCAATAAGTTTCCTAGTAAGAATATTTTACGTTTTTGTTAAAATAATATGCTCAACGAGCACGAAAACAGAAATAACAGTAACGTTCAAAATCTCCGCGCAATTAACTTTTTTTTGTCGCATATTATACAGGTGGTGATCACCCGAGGATATACCCTTCTCCCTCCACCCACCCACCTCCACCCATGAGAGATTACTAAGACGTCATACCATCTACAACAGGAAACTTTTCATTGGCTGCAACCAAACAAACAATATGCCTTAAAAAACCTCAACAAAGGGCACTTGAGGGGTTCTCAAAAGGCACGGGCATAAATGCACAAATACTGACCTATTTAAGTGATATTCGCTAAATCATCTTGAATGCTCCTTTTAGCTGACATATTTGAATGCCATATCTGAATCCCATCGTTAACATAGCCAAAGCCATTTGTTATATCTAAAAAAAAATCAGCTCAGAGTTATGTCGTTGCAGCCTTCGATAGCAGCTGCAATCCGAAACAAAAAAAGAGACGACAAAGGCCGAAACGAGCGCAATGAACAACGCCTCCGAAGACGGAGCGGTGTGTCACGAGGATGTCACGAGCATCGCTTTGAACATGCGACCAAAGGGTCTGAATCCTTGCGTGATCGGAGCGCAGCCTGCGACAGCAAGGTCCTCGGTATTCTAGGCAAAATTAAAAGTTAATGCAACTCTGCTGGGAAACTGCCATACGAGCTTGCATTGAAAAAGTGACTACGATCAGCACTCGAGAATCGAACTAGACGTAATGGCAACGCCGCCTTTTCACTCGCAGCGGCAACTCTGGGAACTGCAGGTCTGCATGTACCGGTGTTTACAGTAGCGCCACCTTGGTGGTGCCTTTTTGCAGCGCCATCTCGCGGTAGCTTTTCGCGAATCCAACTGTATATAAGTGGCACCACTCGTTTTCCAAGATGGCGGTTATAGCGAGGGTCGGAGATGAGTGTTCGTATATCAGTTGCTGAGCCCTGTCTAGCGCGCTGGCTAAACTAACCGACACAAATTATTCCCGCGTAAAGGAAAAAGCTCGGGTGTTATGTGCGCAAGTAATCTTTCCATTCTGAAAACAAATACGGTGTTTAGCGTAATATGTACGACGATTGGCACGTTTTACTTCAGGAACGAAACCGAAACTCACTACTATTTTTAATTTAATTTTTCGATATAGGTGTTCATTTCGGTTTCTCTCCTGCCCCAAGATGTGCCTCAAAGCGTATTTATTATGCTAAAAAAACAAAAAACTGTCGCAAAAGAAAAATACAAGGAGGACGACGAGGAGCCGTGCATGGCGGTTTCACTGTTTGCCGCTCCCTTCGCTTATTTTGCTTGGTGCTTGCTTTCTTGTTGCTTTCTCGTGTAACGCCAGCGAAGCCCATCACCTGCGCGACAGTGTAAGGCGCCACCGCCCCCCCCCCCTTCCTCCTTTTGCCCTTTGCTTTGATGCTTGCTTTTGTCTTGCATTCTTTTTTTGCGTATAAGTCTGTTAGGGCTCCACGTGGGCTAGCAATTTCCCGCTCATTTTATTTTTGAGCAACAGACTCGCTGACTGGCTCGGTTTAGATGACCGTAAACCCCCTCCTCCCCCCCCCCCGAAAAATAAAAAAAAGAAAAGGAAAGAAAAGAGCCTGGTTTATTCTCTTCCCATTTTATTTCGGGCAAAAGGCATCTAATTCCGGTCCTATTCCATTCCCCTCAACGTTGCCGCCATTCCATTCCCATTCCATTCCGGGGTGGTGAAGATGCGGAATGATTCCGGATTGATTCCAACTCCGGAGTGGCAACTCCGCAACACTGGGGCAGGAACCCGTCAGGCTGCAAACTTGCAGCTTTTTGTCCTGGCCCCCCTTGTCATTTGTGTGTAAAAGCGCTGTGACAAAAATAAACTGATTCTGATTCTGATTCCGATCTCTATCTGCGACGCTGACGGCTCGCCCCTCTGTTATGACTGGGCAAACATCGCCACCTCACGGCGAGCGAAGGGGAATTAGCGCGATTACACTCGTACTGCTGGGGAGCGACTCGAACAAAATGACCGGCGAAGCCTTCGCGCGCGCGCGCTTCGGGATCTCGTAGCCATGGTTAAAGAAACTTTGACACCCCCCCCCCCTTTTTTTAAATTTTGCCAGGAGATTTTGTTGTGGTGTCGGAAGACTACCCAATTAATATATCGCTACAGTGTCACATATATTTTTAATAAAGCCATAAAACGCAACGGCTTGAAACCGAAACCAGAACCTGCGCACGGAGTGTGGAGAGCTATAGAGGAGAGGGTGAATGGCGGAGGTCATGTGGCTACACCCGACCGTGCCTTTTTTTATCCTCAGGTTTTTTGGCCGCGCAACGCAGACGATTAGTTTTGCGGGAACTGTTTGCCATGCGGCTTTTTTTTCAGTTACGTTTGTTCCGCTCGCTATTCTGCACTTCAAGATGAGTTTTGTTCATTGAAGAGTTTGAAGTGAGCAATGTGTGCCCGTGGTGGATTCCCGTGTTCGGCTCCGAAAAGAATACCACGAAGATGTTGCTTGAAGAGCTGCCTCACGTGTCCTGCATCTGAAAGTGGCATTGTGTGGCAGAGTCTGCACAAGTTACGGAAAGATGAACGGGATCGGGACGATGGCTGGCTGCAATTCCTGTAGAACAGTTACGGGCCCCTCGAAAGCGGACGCTACCCGATATATATGCTCCTTGCATATTGTGGAAAGTCACTACATTGGGTGCGCACACAAATAGCATTCTTCCTCGGCCCAGTCTTGGGCCAGACTGGAGCGAGCTAGAAATAATTAGGGTTGTGTGGATATTTATACAGCATGCAGTTGGTCAGCTATTTGAACGTTGCGACAAGTCACTCGCTGGAGGAGAGCAATTTTGCCAGTGCAGTACAACCGCTAGCCTGGGGTCTTTAACGTGCACCACGCAGTAGTGATACAACACCGCACGCCCGTACGATGCCCATCCAGATCGAAACGGGCAGGGGTGGAAATGGAGCCCCCAGGATCCCTGGGTTCTGCTGCGCGTGCTTTCTCTCCAAGTGCTCCGAGCTGGAGCGCGCTAGCCCACTCAGCTACAGATCCCCCTTGCGCGACCTGGAGCCAAATTCGCTCAAATTGTGCTGCTAGTACAGGTGCCAATAATAGCTAATTCGGGTGGTTATTTTCCGGCAAAATAGTTTGCACATCTCCGGTAAGGGCGTTGGCGTGGTCAAAGGCTAACGAGTGGGCGCCGTTCGGGTGGCGCTTCTCAGGCATGTGCCGGCAATTTACAGGCAATATTTTTGCCCGAGCATCAAGAGGGCGGGCAGTTTGTCTGCCAGACTGTACCCGGTATCGTCATATCCAAATCGGAAAAGGAAATCACACGATACAATACTTGCCGATAGCGTGTTCGAGTAGAAAACGAAGCCATTGAGACAAACACTCCTCTGTGGTTCGAGAAAAGACAGTGAAAACAACGGAGATAAAGATAAAATATTTTAAAGGAAGCTTGCGCAAGATCAGTTTGCTATGGAACACAGCGAGTTATTACACCGCTGTAAAAAAAAATGCATGGATAGTGGTGCAGCTCGACACTTTAACGCACATTACTATTTCAAAGGGCTGGGCCAAATGAAATGCTGAGGATTCAACTAAAAAGGTAATAACAAGAAACTAAAATATAAACAGCGACGCTGGTGAGCCTTCTGGGATTCATGTAAGATGGCAACAGTGCTTCGGGAATCCTAACAAAATATATTAAAATGTATTCACCCACATCTTAAGAGTCCGCATATATGCTGCTGATGCCTACAGGGTGCCTATTGTAATAGAACATAATCGAGGAAGAAGTTAACAAAGTTCACGCACGACCCAGGCAAACGAAAGCACCAGTTGCAGGAGCTTTGTGTTCGGGTGGAGAGGGTCCAAGGTGCGCCGCTGGAGCTCTTTTGGTTGTCTGTGCCGCCGACGTGGGCTCGCCGGCGATTGACCACCCGAAATTGCCACAAGTGAATCCCCTACCATTTAGTTCAGCGTCGTTTCGTCCACAACTTTTTTTTTTTTCTGTGATAATTGTAAAAACCTGTAAATATCGCAAAATGTATGACAAAAATAACAACAACAATAACAGAAAAACGGCTTACTTACACTCGAAATTGAACCTGGGCCCGCTGTGTGTGAAGGGGACCTCTTTCCAACTAGATACAGGGGAAAGTCTTCGTAATAATGCAGCCGGTCAACTGTAGGTTGGAAAGTTTGTTGCCGATTTCCCTCCAGCAAAAGCATTCTCGGCTTGAAGTCGTGCAGCAGCACGCATTGACCACTTTCGCACCTAGTAAATAAATCTTACGTGTGCATATTCACTCCAAGCACGCATTTGGTATTTGATGTTTGCGCGAATGATGTCTTCAGCCACGAGAAGGGGGCGACGGGTCGGTGACGTCTTCGTGCAAATCGGCTTGGTGGTCGGGCGTGTCGTACGGAATGAATACCAATTATTTTGGTCGGTCCACAGTTTATCTTTTAAAGGAAGACAGAATTCGCCTGTACCGCGAACGACAGTTTTGAGGTAGAGGTCCCACGCCCGCCGTCCGCTGCCATCGTCGTCCAGCCCGCGAGTCCCACGATACGCGAAACGACACCATGTTGAGAATTATGCCGTGAAAGCACATATATGCTTCCGCTTCTCTGTGCAGCTTTTCTTTTTTTTTCAATCAACGTATTTGCAGCTATTTAGAAGCCACAAAAATCGGTTTCTTATTTTTTATATTTTTAATATTGAGTGTGTGCCTTCAATGACCCACGACTTTGATTAAATTTGGTGGTTGTGTCTAAACCTTAGAAAACGGCCTGTGACCACGGAGAAAAGAGCAAGCGTGACTCAAACCGGCCAGTTCTCGATGGGTGGTTTTCGGGCGGAAATAAACCGAAGTTTGACCCTCAACTTCTGTTCTGGGTAGTGTGGTTCTCATATGTCACGTACAACTAAAGCATCGATTGAGCATAAATACCCTATCAGTGTCCCTTTAAGGGGCCGGCACCAACTGTTCGGTTCATTGCTGGCCACCAATGACAAAAATGTGCGCAGAGAGGGGCTGGCCACAGACTGATTGTTTCACCCCTGGCCACTGTTGAAAAAAATGTGTTCGCTAGCAGGCCGGTCACCAATTGTTCGGTCCATCGCTGGCCACCGACGACAAAAAAGTTCACAGTAAGAGGCTGGCCACTGACTGGTCGTTTCATCCCTGGCCACCTATGACCAATATGTGTTTGGTGTGAGGCCGGTCACCAACTGTTCCCTTTATCGCTGGCCAACGGTGACAAAAAGTACCGGGTAACAGGCTGGTTTCTGACTGGTCTTCCCCGCCGACAAAGATGTGTTCGGCAACAAATCGGTTCCCAACTCTTCGGTTCATGGCTGGCCACCACGGATGACAAAAATGTGTCCGGTTGGAGGCCGGTCACAAACTTATTGTTTAATCGCAGGCCACAGAAGAAAAAAATGTAAGTCCATATGGTCACCGAACCCTTTCCTTTTTGCTGGCCACAAATGCAAAAACCATTGTCAAAATCGGTGTTATTGCACCTTCCGAGAGCTATAGTATGTCATGTTGCAGACACAGAACTTTGGGTCTTATAAGGGTTGCACAGCGACCGCGAGCTAAGACTGATGATCTGTTCACGAAGATAAAGAATTTTGGTAGCACCACCTTGACTTTGCACTCTTTTATATCAGTGCTAATGGCTTCTAGCTTGCTGCACATCAGCTAAGTACCAGGAGTTTCCAAACATCCCAGTGTTCTTAATGCACGCTAGGGCAGACCAAATAAATTGAATTGATATATTACCCAAGCAGCACATAGTTGGCCAAGCATTGGCCAATGGCTGGCAATGGCCCTTTGGCCAGTGGCCAGACAGTGGCCACAGATTGGCCGATGACTGGCTTTTCTCTGGCCATTGGCCACTGGCCACTGGCCATCAGCCATCGGCCAAGCATTGGCCAATGATTGGCCACTCTTTGGCCACTGGCCAGAAGACCATCCCGGCCATTGGCCATTGCCTGGCCAAATTGCGTGCTGCTTGGGTTAACAGGTGTCCCCCCCCCCAAAAAAAAAAAAAAGATTGGTATAAGATTCGTGAACAACTTCCCCTTTACAACAATAATGTTTTCTGGTCACATTAGATAGCCGTATAATTTCAGGGGCAATATTTCGGTTATGTTTGGGACGATTGGATAACCCACGCTTTAGGGATTCATAGTATCAAAGAATCTTACAATGTATAAGGACAAACAAAAAACTGAATTGAAATTTATTAGAACACAATACACATACAAGGCGTAAAAAATAAAATGCTTGCCATTTTAGCAAGTTTCAGTAATAGCGAGTTTTACTGGATCGTACGCAAATCCTTTGCATATGCAATACAAATTGTGGGTCGGAAGTGCGCGTACGCAGAACGTTCTGCACACTTGTATTTCCAATCCTGCGTACGTAAAGCTTTTTGAATATGATACACCAAAACTCATTAATTATTAGCTACAAAACACACAATACTGAAAAAAGCACTTTCTGCAGCGTCAGAATCATAAAACTGTGACAAATCTTCACGCTTCTCCAAGACACACGTTCCACAACTCCGATGGCCCACAGTTTCTCTATAGAGATAATGTTACGGCCCAGTTGAAGCTTGAAACACAAAAACGATGGCGTAATATGCACCGTTTCTTCAGAACCAAGCCCTTACCGAAGTACAGGAGGAGGAGGAGGGAGAATATCATTCGATGTCATCTAACGACGGCCTTGAGGAAGCAAGGCCTTTACACGCAGCCACGGTCAAAGCCACTTGGAAACGTCGTCTACCGCCACTAATGACAGCCACATCGCAACGTTTGTTTCGAACCCCATGCAACTCCACAAGGGTCCAGCAGCCCTCATCAAGCTAGGGGTGCAATGAACAAGCCGTCTCTTAAATTCCCATCTGCCACGCGGCTTGATCAGAAAATCCTGTCATCCTCGGCGGCAGAAAATGTCAACACAGAAGTCGCAGGGCTTCAAGCGAAAGAAAAGAAGAAAGACAATGAAAGCCGCTTGGCCGGCTTCTGAGCGGGTTAAACTGGGTGGGACAGGTGGACATGCAAACCATCATGAAGAGATTTTTAGAATAGCGGGCGCTACTTTACCGCGCATTGCGGACGGTAAAATAGCGAGTATTCGGGGGGAGGGAGCACTTTTCAAAATAGCGTTTCTACGCCGGGGACCCAAAGCGCCCAAAACAGAAGCATCTAAGAAAGGGCAAAAACAGGCGAGCTGTGGAGAACGTCCATAGCAACCGGACACGGAACGATAAATAAACGGACAAGTCTTGAGACTTGTTCTGTTCGTTTTTAGCGTTCTCGTGTCTCCGGTTACTCGGGAGATTTAACATAACGCACGCAAATGTAGCGTACGCTAGCGCTAAAATTAGCGCTCACGTTAAAGGAGCTGTGCAACGATTTTAACAATGAAGGAATTGGCATCTTCTACTTTCGACATTGTTCATCTTGCCACAAAGGACAGAAAACACACCTCCTTCCTTCGAAATGTTGCGATTCCGCCGCGTAACCGCGAGGCAAAAATCAGAATATTCCCCGACCTGCAACCGCGAGCGGCGGCCATGAGAAACACGTGGCATGACGTCAATGGGAATCCTGTAGAAATATAGCAATTTGTGCGAATACCTGCTCGATAAAAGGTAACTTTTCTATAAATCTTGTCGTTCCAACATAAATATAAATGCGACAAAAACCTGGTATCATCGACAAAACTGTTATTATACGGAGCTTTAGTGGCGCCATCTATCCTAGTTTCACAAAACCGTCAGCTCTATCTGCTACCGGGAACAGCCGCCAGAAGCCGGAGGGGGAGGGGGACAGAGCCGGACGGGTATGGCCGGACCCGGATTAGGCTTTCCTCCTTTCACCATATTGTTCGCGCTGCGCCCGCCAGCACGTGGTCACGCGGTCGCGAGCGGATGAGTTCTCGCTGCTCACTGGTGGCTCTAGAGAGAGAGCTTCACCGGAACCCCGCGCGACCCCCATTGACGCCAAAGCGCACGTGACTCGGAAGATGGTGAAGGAGTTGAGAGGTGCCGAAAACTTCAATGTTTGTCCATTTTTAAAATAAAAACTAGGACATGCAGGCAAAAGTGGTTTTTTTCTATACTTCAGAAAGGTCGAGACACCAACTCCCAAATTATTTAGGCAAAGTACTGAAACTGTTGCACAGCTCCTTTAAGCAGCCAAACATAAGCGACAAAAACGGGTGCCGCGCGGAAGCCTCCATGGCAACTTGTGCGCACGCTGTGACGTGGCGGCTTGGCATAGGTCCACGTCACAGCGTCCTGGGCTGTTGCTATGGGAATCTGCGCGCCGCGCCCTTTTCCACCGCTCATGTGTTCCCTGCTTTAAAGCAACGCTACGCTTTTCTCCGCCGCGACGCAATAGCCCAAGCATTTCGCGCTT
This sequence comes from Ixodes ricinus, assembly GCA_037355805.1. Taxonomy (NCBI): domain Eukaryota; kingdom Metazoa; phylum Arthropoda; class Arachnida; order Ixodida; family Ixodidae; genus Ixodes; species Ixodes ricinus. The sequence continues at coordinate 21,355 of JAZHYW010030330.1, forward strand.
GCAATGCAACCAAGATACAGTCACCATTCTTTTTTTTGTTTTACACACGAAATGCTGTAACCTTAAAAAAACGATTTTGAGTCCAGAGCAATACTACAGGTTTTTCAAACATGAGAATACGACGCGAGCGGTCGACCGGTCTTGTCCGCTCGCGTCGCCTCGGCAAGGGAGGTCTCGTGTACTCACCCTTGCACGCCGTACCTTCGCCAAAAAATGTTTCGGAGTCGCAAGCGTCAAGTTGCCGCTGATCGTTGCCCACGTTACTGTTTTTTAAACCGAGTGCAGTGTCGTCCCGTAATTAAAATCGCAGTCGCGAGGATGCGATCGACGTCGCGCTCATGACGCCGCCAAAGCGGTCGCAGCCATGGTCCTGGGAGCCGCCATTTTTTAACTGTGCTCTGTCTTAGCTTTAACCAACTTCTCATCACGAATCCTCCTTGGAAGAGCGCAAAACTCTTTGCGTACGCGCGCAATTTCCGAAAAATAGCGTACGCTGAAATAGCGCACGCAAAGCGCAAAACGTAGTTAGCGTTCGGCGCATGCACATTGGCGACGACGCTATCCCTTGCTTACGCTGCTGAAAATAACCATTTGGCGCCTATATGAAAGTAAACGGGTTCATACCGGTAACAGTTTAGCCATACCGGTCACCAGTTTGTCAAAGGGGTCGCTCGTATGGCTCAAAGGGGTCCCCCGTATGAGCCATAACGGTTACCTATTTGGGCAAACAGGTCATTCATTTGGCAAACGGGTGCACTCGTCTGGGCAAAGGGCCACTCGTTCGGGCATAGTTGTCGCATGTTTGCTCAAACCGGTGACCATGTTGCACAAGCGGGTGACCGGTGACCGTCAAACTGTACCGGTTTAATCAAACGGCTCTCCGAGCCCGTTTGATACTGAACGTACAGATCGGCGGCATGGGTACACCTGTTTCAGCCGTGGCAGCCTATGTTTCCAGAAGGCCGGGAGCGCCGATTCATCGATTTCAAATCGTCCGCGTAATGCCAGTAATTATATTTATATTTTAATTGCGCCGATGTTCGCTTTAACCGAAACTGCAATAAACAATTTCTTTTTTTTTTTTACGTAAACGCGCGACGTGGGCGATCCGATATTTTTGACAGAACTTTTAAACTTAGGCGTTTTTGTTGGCTTAATTTACTTATTCAGCTCGAATCTCTCTCGCAGAAAACGCAACCGCGTGAAAGAATATACTTCTAGACTCCGTTTCACCTCAATTCAAGACGCAGCGAAGGTAGCGCCCGAACAGGTGGCTGTAAGAACATCGAGCATTGCGAGAGCACGCTCGCCACTGCAACAGTCAAACTACGAGCTCGCGCAGAGTGCTTTCTTCGCTCGGGCGCAACCCGAGCGGCCGGCGCGACTTCCTGCGTGGGGAGAGGGTACGGGCCGTCCTCGGTTTCCTCCGCCTTCACCGCGCCCCCTCCTCCTCTCTTGTCACCTCTGTCACCCCTACTGAAAAATCTCATATAGTTCTTGTATAAGTTTATATAAGAAGTCATATGAGGAGTATGAGAAGATATAAGAACATATGATGCCCATATGAGGAGCGCCAGCCTCTTATAAGAACTATATGAGGAAAGTTATTTTTCTTATATAGTTTTATGAGATGGATATGAGAACATGTATTTTCAAATAAGAATTTTATCATATGCCTTATGAGCCATACAAGAAAAAGAAAGTTCTTATACGGGTCATATGTGGAATAAGAAACTTATATAAAATCATATGAGAAAAATTGCTCCTCATAAGTGGCATATAAAAAAATACATTTGTCATCAAAAGCAAATGAGATTAATCGGGTTTCCTATATGGCATACAAAATTGTTTTCCAACAGAGCCAGATCCAGACACCGTCATTTTTACTGAAATTTGGCCCCTATTCGTCAATGTATTGATCTCAAATGATATTAAACTGGAACTGGTCATAGTATGCAAGAAAAAACACTGAAGGTGTGGCCCCGGTACATAGCCCAAAGCTTTAAATTTCTGCTAAAACATTCCCATTTATCTCAGTTTTGCCTCTCGAGGATTTGGCGTTTAAAAAAAAAAACCCCTTGGTCCTGCGATTTTTATGGGGAAATGTGTCATCTACATGAGTACTAAAAATCTGGTTATGTTTCAAGACCACCTCAATTTTTGTGTCATTAAATCAAAGAAGCAAACCTATATTATAGAAGAAACTCGAATTATTTACTCAAAGTGAATATTTAAATCAACCCAAATAATGACCTCTATTGAGGTTCTGTTAGATATCCAACCTTGAAAAATGGCCCACGAGGACACTTTGCTATAACACTTTGCAGCAAGTTTGTATGGGTGCAGACACAACTGACCAATTTAAAATTCCTTTTCGTGGCCAATTCACTTCTGCAACTGTAGTCATGCAGGAAGTCAATGACTTTCTAGGCACTATGGGGTTCTTATCATCAATGGAGGCTTTGTACTGGTCCATCATCGCTAGTTTCCGTGGCCTCACCGCTCGGCAAGACACAGGCGACCCTAATATGGCATGTGAGCAGAGCATCTATATGATATGTTCTAGCTTTAGCTTCAAAATGGCATTGCAGGCATACACAGGTGTGAGAAAGGAATGTTTGCAAGAAGTCATCATTAGATATCTTTCTGAACATATATCACATGAGTGACAAACTACCACTCAGTAAAAAGCACAGGATTATGGTTCACCACATTGCAAAGTAGGGCTTTTTATTAGGCAAACTTATCACAGCAACTAAAAAGTAAACTACTAAGCAAAATTAGACAAAGATTGTGGAAAAGTAGCATTGCTATATCTTGTCTCATCCTACGATAGACTAAAGCCAAGGCTATGAGCCGCGATGTGCGTATACAGGTGCAACACACCAGATGGTTCCAACTGGATCATGGTTGGACCTATACTTCGTTTCAGCTTGGGTCCAGACGCAGCCGATGCTACAAGCACGAGCGTGTGGCCCTGAACAGTGCCTGTACTCCACGAGCGCGCGTGCTTGGCAGGGACGCTGGAAGCCCGGAGCTCGCGCTTGTAGCATCGGCTGCGTCTGGACCCAAGCTGAAACGAAGTATAGCAACTCGTAGCTTTGGCTTTAGTCTATCGTAGGGTGAGGCAAAGTATAACTGCATTCAAAACGACATACCCTATAACATTGAATAGATGGCAAGAGCACATACAATCATATTCAACACGTGAATTTAAATTAAACACACAATTAGATAGAAAAGCACCAAAAAACAAAGTGCTGGAAAAAAAAATGTTATATGTGTCAGCACAATCATCTTTAAAGGGAAACTCCGCTCAATTCCGAAGATTTCGAGATAATGAGTGATTTCAATTTAAAAAGCCCTAGTAAAAAACACTACGTCGTTTCCTTCGTGAAAAATGGGATATATATTTTTAAATCTAATTTTAAACACGAGCGGAAATCGAAATCGAAACCGAAACTTCGGCTCCGTCCGACAACATTGGCCTCCGGCTGCCAGAGTACATGGCCATCACGTGGTCCGAGATGTCACGTGATCCTCGGCCCAACGACGGACGGGATGGGGGCGGGCGTGTTTCAGGCGCGAGTGTCGTCTGCTCTGCACCGCACTCTTCGCCACGTTTTGGTGTCTACGGCATTCGACGACGTCTGCAAAACTGCGGCATAAGTCTGCGCACGTGGTGTCCGTAGTGTGGACGAAACTCCGATTGGCAATAATCACAAACGGTGAGACGACGTCGGTGGTTGTGACGCGGAAGACTGCGGTAATGGCGGGACCACGGCGGGCGGCCGGACAGCTCCCAAGAAGCGCGCTGCGCAGGCGCGTTACGCCAATCACGTGGACGCCGCTGAGCGCCGAGAGGCAACGTTGCTGACGTCATGCGCTACGCTCGCCCGGAGAAGTAAAAACAAGCAAAAGGGGGCCATGATGATGACGTTTAGCTCAATGTTGGCTCCGCCCATGCCGTAGCCTTGACTGCGCTGTTGGTTGCACCTGAATTCGCCCGCTCGAGTCAGCCGATTTCGGCAACTTCGCGAGTCGCAAAGTTTGCCGGACCGTTTAAGAAACATTTAGACAGAACTGCGTCGTAATATTTGACGTGTGGTCTTCCTAGGCGATACTGAAGAGGACTGCATTGTTTTTCAAAACCAAAAATGAAATGGAGTTGCTCTTTAAATCATTTGAGAAAGACAATAATTAAAATCCGCGGTTGCTAAAACCTTTCAACATCTTCTCAACAAACATGGCACAGCAATAAACCAGAAATATGAAAATAAATATCACGCATGAAAATTACGGCACCTCATTGACAGACAAAAAATGCTGATAGAGTAGACCAGGCTCTGGTCTGGGCCCGTTTGCTCGAAGCGCTAACCGCGGCTAAAGTTAGCCGCAGTACCTAGAAGAGGGACTTTGAAATCACGTGACTGGCTCGGTACGGATGCGGGGAAGCATGGCGGTGCCCCGGTGAGTGAGCGCAATGACCTCGTCGCATTTTATAGATAGTCTTTCGGTTTTGGCCATTCCTAAGCCTAAATGAACGCGATAATTGTCGGCACGGCAACGTCTTTGGAAAGCGGATTGCCTTGACTCAATCGGCCGGGTATTGATAGCACACAAAAGCAGACAGCTTCCCAATAGACCTTTTTCTAAATTACGCAAGCATCGAGGAGAACGCTGAAAGTGTAACTCTACAGTTCGCGCGCGCTGGCTTTCCTCTTATAAAAAATTCGAAGTAAATAATCATACTTCGACGAACGCGCGTGCAAGGCAAAATTTGTTTTAGACTTTTTGCTTTAGAACAATTACTACTGGAGACGCCAGCATGTGCAATGCGTGTAACTACACTCGTAGCATGCACCTCGGTGCTTGAGCAAATTAAAAAAGGCCTATTAGGCCGCTGTCTGCTTTTGTGTGCTATCAATACCCGGCCGATTCAGTCAAGACAATCCGCTTTCCAAAGACGTTGCCATGCCAACAATTATCGCGTTCATTTAGGCTTAGGAATGGCCAGAATCGAAAGATCATATAAAAAATGCGGCAAAGTCGTTGCTCATGTTTTGCAATATAAGTGAGGTAAGACAAAGCGAAAGCCTCCTGCACCATTTATTGCTGACTAACGTGCCCGATATTGCAGCTACAACGACATACTAGTTCCAAAGCGAGCGGCGCTCACTCACCGGTGCATTGCCATGTTTCCCTGCATCTCTACCGAGCCAGTCACGTGATTTCAAAATCCCTCTCCTCAGTACTGCAGCTAACTTTAGCCGCGGTCAGTGCTTTGAGCAAACGGGCCCTGGACAGCAGAGCAAAAAGCTGATTAGAAATGCATATTTAAGACATGCAACCTAGTCACGCTCAATAACGTTCGGAAGGAAGCAGATATACGACCTCTCAGGTGCAAACTTAATCTGAAGGCACACCTGAGACACAGCACGTGGCGTCACTACAACAAATGTGTCGTGAGGCACAGCGACCACTTCCCTGATGTGAGGTGGGAAGATGGAGCCACCATCTTTGAAGGTCACTTCTTTGCATAGTAGCAGACCCTCATCACTGCCACTACCACTTACATGAAGTGCCCTCCAAATGATGAGAACCCTGCCATCTTCACACTGCACAACTGTCGAGTTGCTTTTTTTGCTCGCGTGTACTGTGCACTGTGGCAGAGCTGTCCCGATAGAATTAGTCGCCCATGCTCCATCACAGACGATGGGCAGAAGCCCAAGCCTTCTTGGAGTGCAGCCGACTCCTCTCCAGAGAGATCACCCGAAGGCATAGCATTGCCAAGCATGACCCCTCCATCAACATAAAACGCTTCTTTCAAATGGCTGTGGCCAAGCACCCTGCTGCAGAACAGCCTCGTGTCTGCTGGCAGCAGTTCATGACTCAGTGCTGCCTCCAACTCTTGAGACATGATTGCCCTCTCTACAACCTGCACAGGAACTCCCTTTGCCGCAGTCACATGACGCAAATGTCGGCCATTGCCTGCCTCAAAAGTGAATGCCGAGTTTGCCCACAGCGGCCCCATGTGTCGGACGGAGTTGGCCAGGTGCAGCATCTGATGCATGTTAAACGTCATGGCCGTCTCCCCGTAGAGCTTTGGGACTCGTGCCACGAACTTCTTGAGCAGCTGTTCTGAAAAGAGCAATGTAGGGGTTTTTATAGCAAAGCATAAGAACATTTAGAAACAGAATAATTGTTCACAGCGCTAGGACCTTGAAGCTCACAAACTCGCACATGCATTTTTCTTAACTAGCTGGGAGGACATCTAAGCGTCTTTCGAACTGAATCTTCTAACATTATTTTATATTACAGGAGCATGTTCCCAGGAAATGGCATGAACTAGAGCTAAATAATTTTTAGATTTCACAACTTGCTGCATAGGGGCAGCATGATAAAAGTTGCCAAAATAGCTGCGGTTGGGGTGCATGAGTAACTACAAACTCTGAAGTTGGGCTAGTCGGTAGTTATTCATCCTGATTATAAAAGTGCACAAAAAATGAAGGCAAAAAATAAACATGTACTTGCTATGTTGTTCTCAGGTACAAGCTGCAGTGCAGCATTTGCAACTGGCACTTTATTAAACCTGAGAGACAACATAGAAAATAAATTCCCTAGCTCCCCTTAGACCGATCTCATCAGCCAGTTTAGCTATGCCACCGCTGCCGCAATGCATGGGAGCAACTTCAGCCTTCCTGCACGTGCGACAGCCCCAATGGGTGTGTGCGCAAGCAGGGCGTGAGATGGCACGAGGGGCCTTGTGCACTGCAGCCTGCTTTTAGTGAACTGAACTTATAGCGGCGTCACTCATGCGTCCAACGGCTGGTGAGGTTGATGTAAAAGAAAAACCTGCTTCCTTTATTTCTTCACTTCATCATTAAAACTTTTCCCCACAACGTGGAGGCATGATTTGTTAAAAGTGCACTAAAGATGTTTCTGAGATTGTCTGTTCTTGGTGATAACTCATTCTACGGGCTCTAAGCGTCCTGAAATTCCAAAAATTATGCCCATGCGACGTCTATTTCGCTACTAAAAATGTGATCGAAGTTCATGCTACGCCCCTTTTTGAGCGGAAGAATCCAACCAGGATGCAAAGAACAGAATCCAGCAGAGGCGCCGGAGGCGTGACAGCGGGCGCTCATCTGTCAACCATCTGTCAGCAGACTTGCGGTTCAAAATGCGCTTAAAAATGAATAGCAATTAAATACACTACAAATTTTGTTTTGAACTGTTTAAAATACTGTCAGGCCACCTTCAAAATGTCCAGTTGATTTTTGAGCATGGATGGAGGTAACTGTGCTTTGTGCAAAACAAACTCAAAAGTATGAAATTCATATTTCAATAAAAACAGCCTTCTGACATAGTTTGCTCTCTTGGATTGAAGGCCTATTTGATTAAATTAGCTCATGTAAGCCCAGTTTGCACTAGTTTATAAAAAAGACTGCAAATGTTTGAACGTCAGCAGTCTACTAACAATTTCAGAGCCATGCCCGACTATACACTGGCACACAAACGTCCACCTGAGATGCACTCTAATGCATCTTCCTGCCTTTCTCGGCTAAAGTCAGGCTCTGAATCTTCTACATGCAGCATCATTCATGGGCCATCTGCAAAAATATATTTTATGTTTTGCAGTGTCACTTGTTGAGGGCTTGTATAAAACCTTTGTTCACGTTACTTTCTCTGTACTTGGGCCCGCCTGCAACTCTGTTGTTTCAGAATGGCGAACCTATGCTATCGAACCTCACGGTGCTGAATCTGTACTGGAATACAGGATCTGACGACAGTGAAAACAAGGAATTTGCAGTTCTAAATTATGGTAATGACGAGTAGTTACCACCTGAAGTGGCTATATGCCGTGTCACTGTCCCCTTGCGGCAACGGCAACCCTCCAAAAATATGTTGTTGTTGCTCGAAAACTATCTCCACTTACTTGTTCTATGACAGCTAGAGGAAACAGCCTCTCTCATCACTCCATTTCGTAGCGACACAAGCGAACAGTGTGCCATCTTTGTTTTCCCCATCCGTCTGCGCTGTCACGTCGTCCCTGAAACATGCTTCTACAAAGTGTTTGTCCGTTCGACAGACCTAGGATTACGACGGGACAACGTTCATCAGTGACAGTGATTGGAAATATTGACAAAAGAAGTACTTTCTGCTCCTTTATTTATCAAAATGTTCTTCACTTGCTAGGAGAATGGCTAGGCCCAACCAGGGAAAGAAATGCCGTTGGTACTTTCAACAGTTTCGCCGGCACATAAAGGGATTCTGTGTTTTGAATTTGTATTGCTCCTGTGAAAAGGTTGCACTTGGACTGTGTGTAGCGTGTAGTGACCTTGAGTAGTGTGACGTTTAGCTGAGCTGGCATTGTTTAAAAAACGAGAGCGAAGGTCGTGCTGCCACTGTCTCATAATAATAAACATTTTTCAATGCTGCCTGGTTACTTTTTCCAGTCTTCTCGTGATCGCTGCATGCGTAAAGCACTCGTGTGAAACATTATCAAGTGGCAGCCACAAGATCATTTTCTCAAACCTAGTACAAAAAGGTTTTACTGGTGGTGGAAGGTTTATGCTCCGGCCATCAAACATTGTCTTGCGGCGCTCGCTTTCTTCCATGCATTTTACCACATCAAGCGTTTCCGAGAAAACCCAACGTTACTTTATCTGGCTTCGTGACTAGTTAGAGGCGTGGGACGTTTTTTCTGGACATGAAATAAGAAGTAAGATTTATGTATTTTCCTAACTTTTTTTTTGTAAAAGTAGTTCTTATTGAGCTTTGAGCATTGCAAAATAGAGAAATAGAGTTTGAAAAGTGTGGAAACAACAAAAAAACAATGCCTAGTTGGCGCGGCCCCTCCAAGGAGCAGCGCCGCAATCCCACTGGCATCATCTGTTATGACTTTCAAGATGGGTTCGGTTGTCAGCTCGCCATCCTCCTCTTCAAGACGGCAGAGACTGGTTGAATGTAAAGTCACTATAAAACAACGGTGCGGATATGTCTTCAGAGATGCTGCAGCGCTTCGCACATACCATTAGAGGGGCTCTATACATCTTGGAGAGTCCTTTTTCTTGCTTGATTTTAATTTTAATTTGCTTATAACTCCTGATATAATGCAAATTTTGTCAAAAAAACTGTTTCTTTATGTTACTCGTTATCTGAGGTTAACCTTATCACAAGTTTCAGACCAGTCAAAAAATCGTTGAAGAGCTGTTTAAAAAAAAAGCAAGCTTTCAATTTTCTTAAAAAGAATTGCCTCTTACCAGCACAGTTGATCAGTGATGGAGTGATCTCTGTCCGAAGCAGGATGTGGACGGCCTGAGAAAGCCGAGCAAAGTGCCTCCAGTACCGGGAGCGCAGGACATCAAGGGTGCAGAAGTAGGCAGTAGTACAGCAGCCACAGCCTCCACTCACTAGCTTTCCAGAATGCCCTGTCAGCAAGGGATCTCGGGAGGCGGGTGAAGCAATGAGAAGGCTTGATGGTGAGCAGTCGTTCATTTAGTGTGCTGAGAACTGCTGGGCGACCTGCATTGAGAATTACAAAAGAAAAACCAACACGATCTCATTCCTTTTGAACAATGGTTAATTAAACAAAATATTGTACACACAAATTTCCAGTGAAAAAAGAAAGTCATCCATTCAAAAAGCATATGTGAGATTATCACTTATGGATATCACTACTGTATCTTTTGAGTATACATGTTTAACAGTTGATGTTTGATGTTGTGCAGGCTATCTAAAGCTGCAGATTATGCAATAAATTGTTTCAAGATCCCTTGTTTTCACCAGGCCGGTGCGGTATGTGTCTCGTGATAACAATATTTTGTGTCGAGCTCATGTAAGCAACACAAGATCATACTGTCTGTGTATGTTGCCTTTGATTTAGGTACCTTCTGGGCGACACATTGTTCACTTGGGTGCGCCCAATGGAACAATGTAGACCAAGCTAAATCTTGAAGACAAGCTCTGTCATTGACCCACAAATGAGGACCCCGACTCCTTACGAAGTCCCCAGAACATGCAAGCAGCAACTGAAGTGCATCGCTACGCTATCTGCTGGTGGCTCACTTGGTTTCGAGACCACAGAAGAGCACATGCCCATCTGACTGTGCTTGCCCCAGAGTCTGGCACAACATGCTACTTCAGTGGCCAGTGTGATGAGCATCTGGTATGGATGCCACCAATAGAGATAGCGCTTGCAGTTTTGTGGTGCATACCGCCAAGCAGGTGCGCCCAGCTTTACAACGAGCTGGGCTTATTGCTCAGTCAACTTGTCATGACTTTTTGCTTTATAGATGCCATTCAGCAGACATGTACAAATTACTCAAAAAGGTAGTTAAGTTAAGTTACTGAGTATCGACGCCAAAAGTAATTGGAGTAGAGTAGAAATTACGCATTTGTAATAGTAATTGAGTAAACTACTAACTAATGTAAAAAAGTAGCGAGTTACTTTTGAAATCACTTTCAGTTACTTTTTTATATTTTTGTGGTAGCCAAATGAACAGCAGTTTTGATCTGCGAAAGAACTCTGCGAGCCTATAATAAATTCAGTCATTTTAAGGCTTGCGTTTTTACTAAAATAGTTTATTTGCTCGCAGAAGCAATTGACTTTCAAAGTTATTATCGAAGAGTTTTCCCCATTTCCTCCTAAAAAAGTCCCCAGCCAAACTAAAAAGACGTTCCACCGACGCGCTGGATGGTGCGGCAGCGTTGAATTTCAGAAACATGATGTGCAGGGTCGGGTAAGCGGGTGTCGGCATCTTCGGTGTCTATGACGAAACGTGTGAGGTTTGCTTCGGTTAGAGGGTCTTTCACAACAAACTCTCCTTCTTTCTTCTTCGGCAAGCTGAGATTGTTATGACTGGCCCCTCTTTATTCCCTCGACGTTCGGAGAGTACGCTCAGCGAGTGCACCTAACCGTCAAGGGTTTAGGTCTCGCGCCACGACGATGAGATCATCCGGACGACTGCGCGTCTCGTTGCAATGCTAGTGCTACGCTACTGAAAAAAATGTTTTGTTTTAACAGAAGATGAAACGAAGTATACTTCGCCGCTGACGCCGGATCCAGCAAAGGGATCTCCCAAGGGTGACTCACAATCCTCGCCGGCGACTGCGCTGTCCTGACGCCCCTGACACACCTGACAAGTAAATCGTTTTCAACAAAGAGGAGGTCTCCTGGCGTGGAAGGTCGGAAGGGCAGGAAGCATTACGTTAACAAGCATCGTCGCTGGTACAGTTGCAGCTGGAAGCGGGAACGTGCTCCCTTGAACGGATTAGCCGCGTCTGCGTTTGTGCGCGGAAGAGTCAGGCTTTGCAAGGGAGCATGCGGTGACAACGAGGCGACCATGGGAACAGGCGCCCAACTGCAAGGTCATCCCAGTGGCGCCTCCCGAGGAATCCCCAAACCGCTTGGATCGGAACTCACTAAAGGCAGACAACATGAAAACAACAACCCTCACAGTGTCCCCGTCTTTCCCGGTTGTAGCTGGAGGCAAGGCGCCTGAGTGCATTACCGGATTAGGTCAATACCCGACCAAGGCATGTTGAGCCTCTCTGCGTGCGTGCGTGCGCGCCGGTTTTATGCTTTGGCTGCTTGTCGCCACCTTGGCCCAAGGACGCCTGTGATGCAGTTTCTACGGCTGCCGACTGTAAGTGCGTGGGAACGGAATGTGACGGCGCCCCTTGTTCGGGAATGCCACTTCATCTGCCGGCGTCTTATTGAGGAGTTTTCGTAGACCGCGTTTCCCCTCCTAAGCCCTCCGCAACGAAGCAGCCGCTACTGCGCCGGCGCGCCGATGGCCTTGACTGCAGAGTTCCGGCTAGCGTAGCTGGTTGCTGAGAGCGTTGGGGGACAGCGGAAACGATCTACGAAAACTCCCTGTTTATTTCTGCGCTCAAACGTTTGTGATGAGCAAAATTAGCCCTAGATTTCAAAAGTAGTAATTTGAGTTGAAGGTACCTGAAAAACGTAGTTGAATTAAACTACTAATTACCCCAAAAAGTTGTAATTGAAAGTTACCAAGTTACTCGGAAAAGTGGTTAAACTACAGTAGTTTGAGTAGAGTAGTTGAACTACGTCCAAGTCTGCCATTCAGAAAGCGTGATACTCACTATATCTCAGTTTCAAATAGCCAAGCTTGCAAAAGGTACATGCAGCAAGAAAAAGAAAAGAAGAAGAAGAAACACACAGTTTGAAGCAAACCTCTGTTCGATCTGGAGCCGAGTGCGCCTACTCAGCATTATACACTGCAAAGCTGCAAGCACTATCTCCAGTAGCGGTATCTGTAGCAGACACTTAACATGGCGGCTGGCAAAGCCGCACCTTACACTAGATTCTGGGGCAAGCCCCGTCTCGCACAGGAGTGGATGAACACACATGCTTGCAAGCACTCGCATCACTTTTCTGTGGCCTCGGAACCAGGTCGGCAGGTGATGCAATGATGCACTTCAGCCGCCACTCGTGCATTTGACACATTTTGCACTGGCAGCTGGAAGGTTCTGCGGCACGTCCACAAAGAGCCCCGGCGTGCTCACTCAGTTCTCTCTCCCGCCCCCCCCCTCCCAGACATGGCCAGACAATGGAAGATTCGCTTCCGTCTAAGAGTGGGAACGGCAACCGCGCCGCACTGAGCAGTATAGACGGAAAACCACAGAACAGAAAAGCAGAGCACAGGACCGTGCCTATTATGCATGAGAGACCATTCGTAAGTGCCAAGGATGTCATCACGTGTACGAGATAAAGGCACAAAAAAGGCACAAAGAAGGCAGCAAACATGGGCCGAAGATGCTTCCTTCTAAAGCATATGTTCCAACAAAGCAACAGCTACTGCTGCCAATCACAGCATGCTTTGAGTCGTCGCCCCCAATTTTTTGTTTGCTCTCATGTACACATGATTAATTGTAGCTACTTTCCAGCAGTATTTTCTGTATTCACTAATTCAAACGAGCCACTACAAGAGGAAAAACTGTCTGGAAAAACCCAAAGAAAGAAAATTTGCTAGTGGCTATCTTTACGAAAAGGCTTACCAATGTAGAATCTCTGCTCGGAATTTGACGATCCTAGGTGGAGCTCTGTCAACTGCTTTGTGACACCAAGTAGCACACAGTGCATGTAATCAACAGGGTACCCCCAGACGGGGTCGAAGTTGGGCACACTGGCGAGCGCAGATGGTCCTTTAATGCCCTCTACAGGCTCCCGGAATCGCTCCGCAAGTTTTGCGTCCCTTGATATGGACTCCGCTGTTCTCTCAGCTGGCTCATCCTCTTCTTGCAGGTAGCGTATGCATCCTGCAAAAATAAAAAGGTGCAATTATAGCTATATGAATCTCATCATTATTACTGAAAGTTCCACAGCTAACACAGGTATCTCAAAAGCAAACCTTTTATCTGAGACACCAAAACTCCAATGAATAGACATATAATAGGCGATGCAACGTTTTGAGTTTTCATTTTAGACACTTTGCACAACAACACTGGCACAAGCGTGATACAAGTATACTCACACATAATACTACTGAGCCGCAAGTCTCACTTTCGCTATGTAATTTCACGAGTACACACACAATATTCCATTCCTTCTAGCCTTTCCGAAACGTGCTTATACAGAGCATTCCTTTTTCTTTCGAACAAAATTTCTTAAAAAGGGCGCTAGAGTTAAGTGAATGCAGTTTTCACTTTGTGTTTGCAAGGCTCGGCAGATATTAGATAAGGCGATAACCGTCACAAAACAAAATCCGTCAACTTTTTAATTGCTTTATGAGCCATGTTGTAATTGCAGTTTTAAAGGCAGTCAAAATAAGCTGGCTTGTTGGAATGCTGGTCAGAGTGGCAAAAATCCCGCATCGGGCGCCCTTGTCTAGTTCAGTCATTGAATGCGGGACTGGAAGACTGCCGCATTTTCATATGAGGGGAGGATGGTAATAAAGATAAGCCACAAATCTAGGGTGAACTTAACAACCTTCTTTACATGTCTGGCTGTAGGGTTTGATGCACCATCTAAGAGAGTCGTGCGCCATTCATTGTCTCCTTTTTGTGTTGAGAATAAGGGGAAAAAATCCCCGCCCTAGATGTGCCGCTTATCATTACCGTCCTCCCCTGTTCACGAAATCGTGACAGTCCTTTTAGCTTCGCTCTCAATGGAGTATCGCGACGGGCATGCCTCATGTGGGAGTTTTGCCACTCCGGCCAGCGTCCCGACGAGCCAGCTCATTTTGATGCCCACTGTACTAGCATCTCATACATAAAAAATATGCATAGCTTGAACTGAAGTAATTTGGTCTGCCATGCTGGTTGCTAAACTTCAACGCTTGACTGTTTTACACCATAGAAGTGGTACTTTGAGGCAAGCAATAAGGAGTAACCCCAGAACTGCACAATTATGTCACATAGAGGAGATGTACAGAGTGCCAGCCTACCTGCCACATGCTCCCCTTTGATCAGACACCACGGGCATCCAAAATATCCAGAATACAGGACATGGTTCTGCACCGCTGCACGTGCAGGAGCGTCTGCACAGCAGCAGATCAGGTGAACTTGTGACTTGTAGTCTGCTGTCCCATACGTCCACTGGATCGGGTCCATTTCCGTCACGGCATCAGCAAACTTGCTCATGAAGAGCTTCATGTTGGGGTGTTTTTTCCCGAACCACAGTCCGGCAAGAGTTGTGTTGCGGAACCGTTCCTCTGGTGGAAGTTCACTGACTGTGAATTGGATCGGCCAGATGGAAGAGCGAGACGACTTGAACACAGGGCTCCCGTCGGTATTTACGGTTAATGTCAAGTCTCCAGGCTTCACCACAGCGGCCTCCTTGAGGTTTCGGTACACACAACCACTGGAGATATCCGTGACCGATGGGCTCGAAAGTGATGTCTCAATGGCGTCAAGATTCTGACTGAGAACCTCTTTTGTTTTTGCGATCACGTGCTTCACTTGCTGACTGATATCCAGAATCGTGAAGTAGCTGCGTCCTGCTTCCTCGTCAGCTGAAGTGCTGCACACAGTGCACGTTGACTTTCCAGCGCCGTCATCTTGAAGAAGTCCAGAGCAGTTTGCACGCTCACAGTAGTAGTACTTCTTTGAGACTGTGGATGTTTTTTGGCTCCACAGCTTTCGGAAGAGGTACTTGCTACCTGGCAAGACATTCTGATTTTGGCCAAACATCTTGTTTACTAGCTTCAGAATGTCGTCCAGCGCACCCCATGTGAAATTGTGTGCGTGAACTATTGACATGAGCATGGCCACGGCACTAGCTTTAGTCGTGCTGGAGTGGGGCAGAGTTGACGTGCCGAATTGGGAGAAGCACCTCCCCATTAGATCTTCACGGTCGTCAGAAACAAAGTCTCGAGGAGCCCTGGAGCTACCGTCATCTTCCGGGACGATCTCTTCAATGGAGGCTTCGTACGACGGCCCAAGACTGTCAGAATCTCCGAAGTCTGACAGATCGTCCCAGTCTGATTGTGGGTCAGCACCCCCACCGTCTTGATCTTCCCAGTGGTGTTCGTCTTCGGCCAAAGACGCGGTCGATCCAACGCCATCATCGCCGGGGCGCTGTTGTGAGTTGTCGACAGCGGTGCTCTCCGGCAGGAACTGCTGTTCGTCGGTTGGTGTTGCCGGTTGCTGCAAGCTAACGCCTGGCGCCGAGTGCCCCGGTGGGTCAGCAGATGGGACGCTTAATGCAGCTGCGGAACCCAAAGCAGATTCGGCTAGGCGTGCTTTCTTTTGGTGGTGGTAATGTCGCGTAGATTTCGGAACGACGTACTCCGCACCCTTTTCGAGGTACTTTTTCCTTCTTGTCGGTCGGCCGGTTAGGTTCTCCATTTCCACTGTTACCAAAGAGTCATGTCGTGGTTCAGTCTTTCGGATGCGCTGTAAATATGGGACTGACGCCTCGCAAAACAACACCGCAGCAGAACCGGAAACCGGGAGACACCAAGAACCAGCGACCGGCTTGAGCTTGGATTAAGTTGGATCCGTGGGTCGATCAAACAATGTGACTAGTACATAGTAGTAAATCAAATTACGAAGCGAAAGTTTGCATAAAATAATAATTTTAATTCACTGAAGTTCAAATGGACCGATATTTCAGCTTTCTTTAACACGTTTGAGATTTTGTTGTGTTCGTCCGTTTTCTTATCGTTCCCCATCTCAGGGTTTACAAGATGTCGTTCCAGAACGATCTGTTTAATAATAACGACTTAAATAGTTCCTTAAATTTTCATTTATTACTTCTGAGTTCAGCAATTTCCGTGGTAGTATAAATTTATAGTACTTCCCCACCTTTAGCCAATAATTTAATTCGTGGCTACGGCAACTGCGGCTTGGCCATAATCATAGTTGTTTTTTTCGCTCCGTTTGTTTACAGTGGCGTTTCAGTGTCGTCGTGCCGTGTTTGTAGCCCTTTGTTTCTTGTTCAGCGCCTTCTCAACGATCGCTTCTAGCTGGTTCGTTGTAGCGTTTTTTCGTCATCAGCGAGCATGTTCGCGTACGTACGTTATGAGGACAAGCACAAGGCCGTGCTACCCACGACTTTGATCAAGCGTTTCACGCCGGGAGACGTGGACGACTTCGACCACGAGAAGTCCAAGATGGTCTTCTGGGTAGACGAGGATGGTAGTCAGGCCGGGTACTACAAGGCAAAAGTCGTCATGCTTGGAGGTAAGTTAATGCTGGCACATAATTCATCGAGGCGGGCACCGATCACAAAATCTACGAATGTGATGCCGCTAGTCTGTACAACATGGCGGCGCCCATCGGCAGCCATTTCGGATACAGATGACTCGGCCAAGGCTCCACACGCGAGGCGACCCTGTAGGTTAATGTGCTTGTAAACTCGAGTGGCTGACACCTCTACACACGCGTTATCCTCCGGGGTTGGCCCGTGTGCTGCATGAGTCTTTATTGCTAATCTGTAGTCGCCAGGTTGTAGGAATCGGCAGCGAACTTCGTAAAGATGCCTTGCACTAACGTAACAGGGTACTGCAAAAGGGCGTCCTTGGCACGCGCAGCCAGCCTTCAACAGCTGTAGAACGCTCGCGGAGGCTCGTGACAACGTACCCTACGCTGCGTTAATAGGACGGCAGTCACATGCCTTGCACGTGACTGCCATCAGGTGCATGGCATGTGGTTGTGTTATTGACCATGTCTAAAAGAACTGTGCTTCTATTCAGAAACCGAAGACCTCCTGCTGCGATCAATGATCAAGCAGAGGATTGCAATTCCTCGCATCATCCACGATAACCGGGAAGGACAACCAATGGAGGTAATTCTGAGTTCGTAGCATTTTCCCCGATCGCTTTTGAGTGTGTTTCTAAAAGAAAAGTGCCTGGTATTTCGTGCCTTGATTTGCTTTTATGTATTATCAGGTGGTCAGACTGGATTCCTAAAAACGCTGGGGTATACTCTGTGCCCTGCCAACATACTTCGGGCAGTCAAAACTATACCTAGTGGGTAAACAGAGATGTTTATCCTAATGTGCCTGTCCTGTGCTTGAGAAAACAGGTAATCCATTCATGCAGCAGAGCAAAAGAATGAGGGACAGTGGTTTATAAATTGAGTAAAGCTATACGCACTACATCGTGCACCTCGACGGGAAATGACTACCGTAAAGTTCCGAAAGAACGCCCACCCAAAATGAAGAGATAAATGGTGAAAAACATGGGGTGGGCTATCTTTGGGGACGCCACAGCAAAACTTTATCAAAAACCGGCTACAAACTACGTGACGCGGAAACTGATACCGCAGATTGCGGACACCGCAAATTCGCATTTCACAATGCGATCAACACGCGTGAACCCGCTACAAACTTGCCTGTCACAGGAACCGATATCGCACGCGCAAATCGCGGACAGAAAGGCAGGAGTCTGCTACAAACTGATATGTTACGGGAACAAATACCGCAGATCGCGAATGCAGCAAAATTTTATTTCACAATGCAATATAGTACACGCAGGACCAACTCGCGTGGAATGGAGGTTGCACACGCAGATCGCGGACAAAAACGCGGGAATCCACTATAAACTCGCTTGTCTGACGTGCCGGTACAGCAAATTGCGCGGTTGATGCGATTCTTGTCGGACATTGCGTGTTGTTTGACGGAAATGGGGGGAGGGGGGGCGATGTTTCGGAATTTTTATGTTACATATGTTTATTTAGAAAAACGGGATGGGCGACGTTTCGGGGGCGGGCATTCTCTCGGAACTTTACGGTATACATGCCTTGCACCTACGTCACATGACGACGTCGAACATGGACCTACGAACATGACGACGTCCGGGCCGTTAGCGGCATCCTACGCCTTGGTAAGCGCATCCACGCGGTGTTAAGTCAACCACCAGTATGGTGCGGGGCCCCGTCCCTCCCCAGCGTGACGTCGTCCTTCCCCAGCGTGACGTCGCTTGCAAGGCATGTATACGTGCGACGTGAAACTCTTATCAAAGGAATGGTTACAACGAATTTCCGAAGCGGTGGCGTAGCTTAGTGGGTAAGGTGTCTGCTTCGTGTGCAGCGGAGCCCGGTTTAATCGCCAGTGTGGGCATACTTTTTTTTGCTGAGCATTTGGCGATGCTTGCGAAATTTCTTTTTTACAATTAACACTAGAAAAAAAAAAAAGGTAGATGAGATTTTGTTGAACTAAATGGAATGGGACTCCGTTTTTCGGGGACAGCGGGGCTTGGGTTGCCGGCTGCATGCCGCGAAGCGGCGTGTACAGGTGAAGTTTTGTAAGTAGCAGCCGCACGCTGTCGTCGCAAGGTGTGAACACAGGCGGGGGGTTGTGTTAACGAGCTCCCCAGTGATACATGCGCCGCCCGAAAAGGGTGACCCGAATGGCGTGAGCTCTCCTCGTCGTGCGTATAGCCATTTCCGGTCGAGGTGCACAACGAAGTGCACATAGCTTTACTCTTATAAATATGGATTTTCTGGCCAACACGTGCTACCACGTATTGCTGTCCAGCAAGTTGGCATTTTCTGTGATGCCGATTGGCCATGGTACTGTCGGCGGTGTGTTCGAATGCGCCGGAGAAGAAAAAGGACGTCCGGCTCAGAGCTTAGACAAAAGGCATATATTTCTCGCGGCTCCCGAGGCCACGCGGTAGCGTGAGCTGGCGCGCTCACCGGCACCGTGCTCGGCGCAGTGGAGCCTGCGTTGTTTAGTTTAGAAGTACAGTTCTTCGGGTGTTTTATACAGCCCGTGTGGTTGTGGCATCTGTCGGGTCTGCTACAGAATCCCCCCCCCTAGTGTCGTGAAGCAACCCGTGTGGTTGTGGCCCACGTCACGGTCCTTTGGGGAGTCGGTGATTTGACGGAGGCTTTTACTTGAGTAGGTGTGACGGCTGATGGATGGTGCAGGAGCACAGGGTCCGTCAGAGAAGAGTCCAAGTAAGCGGGTTTCACTCGATCAAGTGTTGACAACGTCATGACGACCATTGATGTTGACCGTACAAGTTTTGTCGGTGCGTGAGATGACTTCGAATGGTCCGTCGTACGGGGGAATGAGAGGTGCGCGTACCGTATCTCGTCTCAAGAATACGTGAGTGCACGTATCCAGATCTTCACTTGTAAAAATTTGGCTTCGTGTTTGTTGTCTTGGTGGGACCGGCCGTAGAGAAGTGAAGAATTTTCTCATCTCTTCAAGGTATGAGGGCATGTCAGGCTGTGCGGATGGTGTGCACGTGAAGAAATCTCCTGGTAACCGAAGTGTAGTACCGTAAACCAGTTCGGCTGAGGTGCAAGTTAAATCCGTCTTAAAGGTGCCCTGAATTCCAAGGAGAACAAGAGGAAGATGGTTTACCCAATGGTTTCGATCTTCTCTAGTCATGAGTGCCGTCTTCAGTTGGCGATGTAGGCGCTCAACCATACCATTTGCGGCAGGATGGTACGATGTCGTGTGTATGTGGCGCGCGCCCAAGATGTTGGTGAGGGCCTTGAAAACGCGCATTCAAATTGTCGGCCACGGTCGGTTGTGATGATAGATGGGCAACCGAACCGTGAGATCCAGGTGGTTATGAAGGTGTGGGCGACGGTCTCGCTGTGATGTCTGCGAGTGGAACAGCTTCAGGCCATCGCGTGAATCTGTCTACCATTGTCAAAATGTAGCGAAATCCGTTGGATGATGGTAGCGGGCCCACGATGTCTATATTGCCACGATCGAGTCTGGCATCCGGCGGTCGAAATGGGTGGAGCGTGTGTTCTTGTGTGTCGTAAACACCTTTGAGCGCTGGCATTTGCAGCAAGTCTTCGCCCATAGACGGATGTTCTGCGCTGATCCGGGGTCAGGATGCATCTTGATGTAACTGGGCGTTGTGGTGGCCCTGACTCCTGGATGACTGAGGTCGCTGGCAGAGCGTGGAAAATGGCCTGACGAAATTTTTGAGGAATGTAGGGTCTGGGTGTGCCAGTTGACATATCGCAAACAATCTCACAGGTGGCGAGTGGCAATGTAATGGACTGCAGCTTAAGAGATGTTGATGACGTGCGTAGCTTTCGGCAATTCAGCTGCGTCTTCCTGTTGAGCTCGGCGCCAATTCCAAAAGTTGACAACTGGAGACGGGCGATACATTCAATGCAGAGATAGTGCGTCTGCTGCTGCGTGGCAATGCCGGCGACGTAGCGTAAGACCTGTGCGTAACCATTCTGCGATGCAAGCAAGGTTGGCGAATTTCTCTTTGCAGAATAGGGGTTGTGGTTTCAACGAGCAGCGACGAGTAGGAGAGGCTTGTGGTCGGTCATCACAGTGAAACACTCGGCCTTCCAAGAAGTAGTGGAAGTGGCGGCGCGGCGTGAAACTGCCAGGCCAGCTCGCGTCCGAGCGTGCTTATAGCGATGTCCTCCGCCGGGGTTGAGTTTCTGAGAGAAAAATGCCAGTGGAAGCCACTCATTGTTGTTTTGTTGTTGCAACACTGCCCGCCGCAACTTCCCACTTCAAGCATGATGACGCGCTGGAGCGTCATTTCGAGGGTGCACCAAAAGTGTGGCGTCGGCTTGAGGGCATTTTTTACAGCCGTGAAAGCACTTTGGTGCGCTGCCTGACCGCCTTAGGTATTTCCGTGGAGGATTTCTGTTGGCCACGTAGCAAGTCCGTCAGAGGTTTGATAGCTTGTGCGCAGTGTGGAATAAACCTTCGATGAAGGCTTGCGAGTCCCAAGAAATCCTCACAGGCTTCCTCAAAGATTTTGGTTGTGGAAATCTCGGATCACTTGCAACGCTTGGACGTAGGAGAGTCTCGGCGCCAGCAGGTGTGATGTGGTGTCGAGGAACTCCAAAGTTGTTGCCCCAAAGGTACATTTTGCCACATTGATGGTGAGTCCGTATTGGCGGAAGTCGTGCCTCGAAGGCAAGGCAATAGATGTTCGTTGTGCCTCTTCAGGTGATGCGCTCGCAATCAGGAGGTCATCCACGTAGGCGAAGATGAAAGGAAGCCACATGGAGGACTTCGTGGATGAACCCTCTGAAAGGTTTGCGCGGAGTTGCGCAACCCAAAGGAGCATACGGACATACTCAAAGAGGCCGGAAGGGGGTGGTGATTGCCGTCGTCGGTATATCCGCAGGTTCAACAGGGATGTGGTGATACGCCACTCACAAGTCTATCTTGCTGTGAAGATAGATGTGCCATCCAGGTGCTGTGGTAGAAATCATGGAGATGGTGCAATGGGTACCGATCGGGCACGTGTTTGATTGTTCGGCGCTCGGTGGCCGCACACGACCTCCAGTCTCCCGGATCTTTCTTGGGGACCATGTGGAGGGGTGTGGCCCAGGAACTGCTTTGATGGTCGGATGATGCCGAAGCTCCTGCATATGCTCGAGGCTTTCTGGTCAGGCTACGCGGCGGCGTTCGCCTGATAGCCGGCGAGGGCGAGCAAAAAGAGGGTGAGCCAGGAAGGAGACGATATGATGTGTCACTCCGTGGTGGCAGCTCTGGACATGTTAGACGTCTTCGCGTGATCTCTGGAAATTCTTTTAGGATGTCGGCAAAACTGGAAGCAGGCAGAGATGTTGCGAGATGCCAAATGAGCTGCTGGTATTGGCTCCATTCACCGCAAGGCGAGTTCTGTTGTCGGTCAGGCGACGTGGCGGTGCGCGCCGACATCCAAATCGAAGAGGTAGAAGAGGTCAGAACCCAAGAAGTGGGTAGGTCACATCGGCTATGACGGATCCGGCGGAAGACCCGGCGTAATCCCAAGTCAAAGAGGTCACCGAGCGCATTCCGTATGTTGGAATGTTGGATCCGTTTGCCGCCACGAGGATGTGATCCGGGCTGTGGGTGTCGTCTTTCCGCCGGTGCTGGAGGAAGGACGGACATTTCAGCTCGGGTGTCGACAAAGAAGCGGCAGCCTGAAGTACGTTCTGTGATTGAAAAACGGATGCGGCTTGCTGTTGGGCTCTGGTCACTTGCCGCCTCTGGTGACGACGGGCCGGAGCGTTTTTCCTGCCAGTTGCATGGTTGTTCCTGCACTTACGCGCCCTGCTGCCGAATGTCTGATGGTGCCGCCTTGGTATCGCCTTCTGCCGTTGCGATGAGTTGCGACGTCGAGATGATCTGCGCCTGCTCTGTGGTTCACGCGGTCTGCTTCTCGTGCTGAGGGCCGCGACGCTACCTGCTGGGAAGCGTCAATGCGGGCTTCGAGGGCTCGGGTGGAGGAGCACTGGTGTGAAGTGTCCGCGACGCTCGACAGGCTAGGTGTAGGCGTATTCGGCGACGCGATCGGGCCATCTTTCCGCGAGGCGGTCAAGGCCTAAGTCTGCATCGCGGGGCGAGGGCCATGCGCATCCCTTGGGTCAAGCGATGGAGGAGGAACTATTCCCGTAAAGTCGGGATTGCTTGTAGTCGGACGCTTCGCTCACCCAGCGAAGTTGCGCCGCAGCCGCGTTGAAGCAGCTGGGATGGTCTACGGTCGCCCGGCTCTTCGAGGGTGTTCAAGAGCTGCCGAAGCCGCGATGTCTCCGACTTCGTCTTCCTGGCGTAGACATGTGCGCGCTTGAGGTGGTCAGAAAGCGTCGTCAGGAGGTAGGCACCGGCCAGCGCGTCGTCCAGCTCATCAGCCGGTTCTGGGGAGGAGGCCGGACGACGATGATGGCCAGCGTGCTAACTGGGTGCGTGATGTGCCTGCAAGTGGAGACTGTGCACCACCCGGGAAAACCAGGCCCCGTGGATTTTTCGCCCAGAAGGCGCTGGAAGGCGGAGCTGGACGGCGGCGGTCAAGCCCTGCGTCGTCGGTGGAGTTGCCTGCGCTCTGGTTCATTGCAGTCAGGCGCGTCCGGGTCGCCAATTTGTCGGCGGTAGTGTTCGAATGCGCTCGTGAAGAAAAAAGGACGTCCGGCTCGAGAGCTTAGACAAAAGGCATATATTTCTCGCGGCTCCCGAGGCCACGCGGTAAAGCGGCGAGCTGGCGCGCTCGCCGGCACCGGTGCTCGGCGCAGTGGAGCCTGCGTTGTTTAGTTTAGAAGTGCCAGTTCTGCGGTGTTTCATGCAGCCCGTGTGGTTTTGGCATCTGTCGGGTCCGTTCCAGTACTATGTACAGTCATGCAGATGCTAAATAGCTCCACCCGAGCGGGAGTCTTTCTCTGAGGAGAGCTTGACTAGTAGCTTACATTGGAACTAGCGCTCACATCAGGACTCACCCATGTCGAGCGGATAGAAGAGCCCATCAACGCGAACTGCCGTTATCATCTGCACCTGTGTCACTGCGGTCTTAATTGAAAGGAAAAGAGGATTCTCGAAACTGCAAGCTCAGCGACCACTTGTTTGAGCGCGAGGATAAAAAAGTAATTAAAATAACTATGAGCTCTTTCTTTCGAGCGGTTTGGAACTGATTGTATTATACTCGATTTCTTTTTTTGAAAGTTCCTATTTTTCGCGATACATGTGTGTTTCCTTGAGTTGCGGCCCATTGCAGCCGCTGGCGATGACGCCAGCTACCATTGCAATAAGATTATCGTAATTGTCTTATTACACACGTATCCCTTCCCACAGCAGTGAAAAACAGTCAAAACACAACTGTGTGATGCAGCCTTAAAGCCTCCCACACAGCTTCACAAAAGCGTGAACGGCAAGCTCGTGGGGAAAAAAAAAGAATTACCAATAAGTAAAAAAAACAAGAAAAAAAATGTAGTCAATCCTCTCTCCCTTTCAGTCAGACCGCGGTGACTCAGGCACAGATGATATAGGCAGTTCGTGTGGTTGGACTCCGCCCTATCTGGTCCGCATGGACGAGTCCCGGTGTTAACATAGAGAAATATAATACTGCGTAAAGAGCGGACACTTCCACAGGCCCCAGCGGCCCAATTCAGCGTCAGCTTGAGCTTGCACCCACCGGCCACTATGGTCCCTAGTTGAGTGTCCTAATGGATGGATACACGCGGTAACCGCTGCGCGCATAAATGAATGAATTTAAGGCGAATTCTGGCGGTATTTTTGTATCGGGTCATAGCACGCCGCCCTCTGGTTTAACGAGTCAGTGTTATTGTAACTAGCATGGTTTTTTTAAAAATAGAAATTGTTTTATAAGCGTACCTGTAATCGTAGTACCGCAGAAGCCAGGCAAGTCGTCCAGCGCTACATATAATTTCAAACCGCACACCGAAAATGATATTTTCACGACTTGTGCTAATTCTCTTGACGGGACGACATGAGCACCACACCAGGGATTGACACACAAAGTATTTATTTTATGTCAGGACAAGCAAAACAAACATCAACTCTGAAGATAAGGAGTGATGTATGCTTATTCATACATTACAAACAATAACAGCCACATGCAAAATGTTTGAATAACGCGTCAACAGTTGTACCCTGCGAAAACAATTACTGCATTACAGAGACTTACAGCAACAAATGCAATATGATGGAGGCTATTTAAAAAAATTGCACGTCCAAGTTCAATGAAAGGCGCTTGCACATATGACCTGGCACAGTGGCTTCTAAACTCAGAGGACCGAGATGCAAATGTCCGTCAACAAAGAAACTACAGCCAACAATACTTTTTACATTTACCGGGAGCAATCATGACCGCAACGGAAGAATGACTAGGGAACCCGCACGACACAACAAGCCTGCGGAACCAACTCAACCCACACGACGAGGGCAGGAGACACACACCAAGCAGCCGGAGTATCCGCCCTCCGTTTGCCCTCCGTCGGAGTCGATCGACTCCGAAGTTGTCCTTGCAAATCGCTGCCGCAGCCATACCTCAGCCGTTGAAGTCGTTTGAAAGTTTTTAAAGTTTGTAACAATTTCAAAAGTTTACTCTATAAACAACGAGAGTTGTTTATTATTATTATATATCTGACTAATGTTCAAAACAAGTGGCACTGTCGCGCCTACTAACGGCCAGTAGAATCCCTAACTCCCGGGCCGCGAAACGGCTTGGAGTGGCCACTCTTTTACGTAGTGTACTATATTTCTCACGGTGTTA